>NTHP01000083.1:716466-729465 GCA_003416845.1 Oplegnathus fasciatus
CACCTCGAGGTCCCCAGTGGACCATTAGAGGGCCAATGATGTAATCAACTGCTCGTTAGTCATCGTGATTGACAGCTGGCATTGTGGGTGGGTGGGTGGGTTGGGGGGGCACGTTGGTGGGTCAGCCCATCACTGCTGGGCAACTTCTTGATTCAATTTCAAGACAGAGTGAGAGAGGGGAGGATGGGTTTTGTAAGAGAGAGAAAGAGATGCATACACAGGCGTGTGTGTCTTTGTGTGTGTGGTTGTGTATCAAATGCTGTAAGGTCCGGGGCCAAAGTGGGCCTGCGGAGAGCTGTCAAAAACTTGTCTTGGACGGCTTACATACAAGTTCCTCCGGTACAGGAAATCAGATGCATATGATATAATGTACACTCGCCATAAAGGTCATAATTTTGTCATAAATTTGAAATCACAGCATGGCGCAAAGCATCAAATGTCCTGATATCTAACCTGGAATTCACACCGGACACAACACTTAAACACAGTGTGTGCTATGGAAGCATCCATCTGTTCGATCTACACCAACTCTGTCACGGCTGTCTCTGTTGTCAGAACCAGCTGTTCCGTCAGCAGCACAGTTCCTGAGGTTCTGAAAGGATATGGGCCGGCCAACTTTTTTTTACCAGGCTGACTAATATTAGAGATTCAATGGCTCCATGAGGAGTAAAGGAAGGAATTGGCATTCTTTTACTTCATTCATTTGGTTTCCCGACCCACCACAGCTCTATATGCTCATGGTGAAAGCCCATAGTTAAACTAGTGGCCTTGGCACATGTTACATGTGTTTCTCAAGGAGATTGATGGATTTGCAGAATTAAAAAAGTATCACAAATGCTTCAAAAATGCTTGTTTGTGCATCGCCCTTAACTTTTACATCACATAGCAGAAATATCTTTTTGCAGCTGCATCAGTTGGTGAGTCGAAATATGCGATATCAAATGTTGTCAACAAATGTCATGAAAAGACAGAAACCAACAATGTGTCTTCATCTGTCAACTTCCCCAGCCTGTCTGTGGCTCTCAGTTTTGTTTCTACTAAAGACATAAATCTAAAATAATGAATACGTACTTTCATCACAGCTGGGCACTGTGGTTTTTAGCAAATGCTACTCAGACAAGAGGAAATAGTGTATTTATCGTGTACTTTTCCAGCATGAATGTGGTGCTCTATAGTAAGACTAGTTCAGTGCTGGTTTTGCAGTTTTTTAATGTATTTTTAAATAAAACTTGCATAGTTCATCTAAACTGTGAATCATTGTCCGTTACTCTTGTTGCTATTTGAATTAAACGTAAATCACAATTAACAGGAGTGAACTCCACCCTGTAAATCATCCAGGCAGGGCAGACAGATGGTGAGTGCAGTGTGCTGGTTAAAGTGACCTCAGCTGGGGAGCCTGTCAGACAGAACGACGTCTTGTCTTACTCCTGATTTTCTCCTGAATACAAATATTACGGCGGCAACAACAAGTGGCTAAATAACATGTCAGATCAAACAACAGTCATTAATCAAAACTGCCTGCTTACTGTCTCTTTCTCACTCAGACTAAGGCCTCTTATTATGTGGCGCTACACACTAGCAGCGATTGTAGCTGTCACTCTTCGTGCATTTGCCCTGCACCTGCCAAACTACTTTTGCTGGAGATGTGAGTGACAGCACAGCAGCTGTTGGGTAAACATCACATTAAAAGTTAGACAGGGAAGCATCTGTAAAGGTAGAATCAGACAAAAATCTGATCACATTGTGCCTGTACAGCAACTTATTTTCAAGTGCATTTTCTGCACACTGTGGACCAAGAAGTCACAATTACTTTGTGTCTTATGAACACAAAAGGTACAAAGTGATTTCCTTTATTATTTCCACAAACTTCAGCTTATTAGATATTATTGTGCTACTGATAAATTGAAAATAAAGTTGAAAATGACATATCTGAGTTTAATGTTGAATCTGCAGTTTGCCCTTCACTCAAGAGAGTGCAAACAATTAAAGTTGTATAATAATAAGACAGATGACATAAGATGGATGTATAATAATGCAGAGCCTGAAGGACAGAGTGTGAAAGTAATGGACAGAAGAGTGGCAGGGAAAGATGGATGAGGACAGTGAGGGATGGACAGATGAAGGGAGGAGAAGAGGGAGGTCTGACATTGATTAATGACTTTCTTAGAGTGTGTTTGTGTGTGTGTGTGTGTGATGTGAGGAAGCGTCCCAGTGTTGTTATGGTCACCAACCACAGTATGACAGGCTTGTTGGGGCCTTTATTATTTCTCAGTGCGATCTTAATATGAATATAGGCTACAAGGATCAAATAAACAAAAACACATAAGTGTGCTGAATATAACTGTTTTAAAAGCACAGTTAAGGGACTGTCTGAAAATTATTACGTGGGGAGGGAAGGAAGAAAAAAAGGGTGGGTTATGTATTCTTTATTTTTGCTGTGAAGACTAACATTTTTGTGAGAGCAGGGGAGGGTCTTTTAACTTTTTTCACAGGCCAGATATTTTGTTTCAATCTGTCCTTGTGAGATTTATCGTAAAAAAAAAGAAAAACAAATAAATAAATAAAGATGAAATAGTTGCATCAGATGGTGGCTGTTGTGTGTTTCTGTATCAGGGCTTTATTTTCCCCATCAAAATCAAATCTTTGAACCAATATGTCAGTCCTGAGAAACAAATATCCTCAATTTTTTAGTGAATGGAAGTTACCTCACCTGTTTTATGATGTGACAACGCTATAGTTAACCTTTGGTTAGGTTTAGGTACAAAGACAATTTGGTTAGGTCTAGAGAAAGATTGTGGTTTAGGTTAAAATGACTACTTCATTAAAGTTAGGTGACCTTCGTCGTCATAGTTACAATAAAAATGTGGTTAAAGTTGGGGAACAATCGTGGTCATGATTAAAAAAGAGCTCCTGTCATAATTACTGCTAGAGGACTTTGTCACTTGAACATAAACGTGTTGTTTTGGGAAACTTGCTAATATGACTGATGCTATTTTACTTGGGAGGACAGTCTGAATAATTTTTCTAGTCTCTAAACTCTGAATGATAAGCTGTTTGGAATACATTTTCAGCTATGACCTTTTTCACAGGGGTTCAACCCAGTGTTATCCAACTACATACCATTTCGCTTACCTTTAACAATGAGGTTTTTCTCTCTCAGCAGAGAATATTTGCAGATGTGTGCATGGCTAAATCTCCGGTCTGTCTGAAAGAGCCGTGTTAACCTCAAATGCATGTGTAAGTTAATGTGAGGGAGAGTAAAAGAAACAGTTGGACAATTATATGCCCAGATGAAGACCATGAAATGCGGTTGAAAATTCCAGAAAAAACTAGGTGGAGCTGAGTTACGATTATTTTGTCAAACTACTATTTCCATGGGTAAACTTTCACACTCAAGCTGAAAAGGCTGTTTCACTCACCTTTACAAACTCCCAATATGAAAGTGTACTTCATGTACACATGGACTCTGTAATGTCACTTACACAACAAAACACCAATTTAGTTTCAAGGCGCAGACAAACTCTTGAAGGCCATGACCTCTGCTCCGCAAACTTCCTGTCATTAGCCAACCAGATGATAACATCCTGATGACATCACCGCTCATCCATCATTTGACTGGCCGGAGCGCTGCTGCGGTGATTGCAAGGCCATTGATAGTGATTGGTGATTGTGGTGGGATGCTGATTATGGTAAGCATTCCGGCAATTGTGTGCCGATTGTGTGTGTGTGTGCATGTAATAGCAAATGATGCTCCAGTCAGTCAGCTGCAGAGATGTGTTCACATTAAAACTTGATTAGTGTTCAACCTGCTGACCCTAACCATGAACCCTGACAACTGCACGGCTTCTTCCTCTTCCTTTTCTTTCTCCCCTGTTTCTCTCTTTGTCATCTCATCACTCTCATCCTTTCCTTTTCCCCCTTTTTCTTTCGTCCTTTTTGATTGGTAAAATAAACCGGTTATATGTGTGTTATCACCCAAAAGAAACATCTGTTAAAGCTGAGTTGTCATGACCAACAGTTCAAGAGGAACCTCAAATGTTGTGGTTAGACCTTGGGTAATAATATCTGACCATGCAGACACACAGTGCTCACCATAGTTGCACTTAATTATAGTGTTTGTTGTGTTTGGAGGTACAGTATAAAATAACCCCCTCTGGTCTTGGTTTCAACAAAATATTAGTTTGGCTATCATTTCTTTCCATTTATTACAATAGAGCAAAAACGATTTTTCAAGCCCTGGTTGCACCATCATGGAACTGTGCTAACCACAAAGCCAAAAAAGATACTTTAAACTGACCCTGGACCCCGCAAAACTCTTCCAACCTTTCCCCTAAATCCTCTCTCAAGTGAAAAATGAGTGGAAATGAATACAAATCCTCCACAATCCTCTTTGGCTCTATCCCTCCCCTCTGGGCTGCTTTTTTGCAATCGCGACACACGCGTGCACACACATACTTCGTGGCTACGCAACTGTATTTAACACCTCTACCCCCCCTCCCTGTGTATCCACCCCACCCTGACTCTCCTGTGTGTCTTTTCACCCAGTGTGCTGTGAGCCAAACTGCTGTAGGCCAGAAACACCCTGTTAGCAGAGAGAGAGAGACAGAGAGGAGAAGCTAATTGCTCTGGGTGAACAACTGCCTGGTGATACTGAACACTGAGTTTTAAAGCCTGTAATAACTTTTTTCCACTCTTGGCGTACCTTAAGTTAACAACGCCTGTCCATAGGTACAGAGGGCTGTTACTGGCTGATCAGCTGAGACAGACAAAGACAAACTGGAGGTATGATTTGAGCTTATTAGGATAATTTCATTTTATTACAATTTGTGTTATTACAACTTCAATCATTCCCATTGGTTTTGATACCATTGTACTCACCAAAGAAACCGCTGAGATCTGAGAACACGCTTACATTGCTACAAATAAACATAACCAGGCAAGAAACAAGAAGTTAGATGATCAGACAAGATGTAAGCAAGACAACAGTTTACTCAGATTGTCTTACCCACTTTATTTGGCGGCAAAACTGAAAGTGAGGGCAACCGAAAATTTTGTAAAAATTCCTCACTACACAGAAAATGTAGTACAGCTGAATCAGGATGTAGGTCTGTAAACTGTAAGCACCAAGTTCAAAGACACCTAAAAGATACAGTCAGCAATGTTGTCTGACATGGTAATACTGAAATGAGACCCAGTGTTGTCCTCATTACACATGTGCAGTACCTGCTTTTGTCTTTTGCACAACATCTAGTTTGTGCATGCATTGTTTCCTGTCAATCTCTTGTGTGTTGGTACACAATTCGAATGGAAAATGGGGTTTGATGAAATGAAGATGTTAGACCTGCATTCATTGATTTTTTTTGTGGCCACTCAGGGGCAGTGCAACAAGTTGTAAACACAGCAATGACATACACGTGTTAGCAAACAGCCGCCTATTTACACATCCAACAGACACAGAGCAACTTTAGCATTAATACCTGGCTGCTAAATGCTCCATTATGTTTACCAGATAGTCACTAACTTTATCGCTGCTCAGTGGGTTTATCAGAGCTTTTTTTGCCAAAAACAGCTGCCTGCTGCTGCTGGAAACAAGGTTAATGAGAGCCGCGAAAGGGAACCAAAACATCAAAGTTGCAGGTCATAAAACCAAAACAATGATCTAAAAGACGCTAAAATGCTTCGTAGCAGAAACTGAAACTGCTGAGTTGGATGATAATTATCTGTGGCTTTGTCACTGTGAACAATTCCTCTCACATTACACAAAGTCATTTATTACAGTGTTAAAAGGAAAATACTGATGAGTACAGCTTTAAGGATTGTAACTTAAACCGGACAAATGCATCTTTACAACCAAACAGCACAGCAGCTGATTCCAGTAATTTGTCTCTCCCATTCCCATAAAAAAGTGTACTAATCTGAGAAATCAGCCGCTGGGTTGGAACGAAAACCTACTCACTCTCGGAACATTTGGCACATAATCACCGCCACGCGTAATCAATCCCCCTCATACCTTTTATGATCCCCAAATGAACCCACAGCTTTTTGAGCTTTGTGCAAGACACTGGCAGAGAGTTGAGAGTCAAACTGAGAAAGGAAACAAGACTCTGTGGTTATCCCCTAAGGCACAAGCAAGCTGAGCAGGAGATGTCAAGGTAGCCTCAGACAATTAAGATTGTTCTCCTGATAAAATAAGAAGAAAAATCACCTTAATTCCACAGAATAGAATAGAGTAGAATAGAAAAGAAAAGCGTACAACATGCACTCATGTCCACCAGAGACTCGGTGTGTGTCCAAGAGATGGATATTATCCGCTTCACTGGCTACCTCTCTCTCTGCTAAAATGTTGTTTCACAGTCCAACGGACGATCAAGTTTCCGAGCTGCAATCTGTGGTGAACAATGCGTTGCCAGTAACAGCGTTCACATGAGTCTTGATACTAGCCCCGGTGAGTGCCAATGCCTAATTTTAATTACGGGAAACCTCTTGGTTCGCCAACAGCTTTATCACTTCTAATCGCCCCTGTTTCAAAACTATGTTGTCTTCACGTTGAGCAACATTGAGCCTTTTTTTTTTGGAAGGTGCAGCGAGAGATGTTTGGGACTTTATCCTTCATGTGTCCTGCATGAACACCTCCCAGAATATTCCTTGTCACTTCCAATGATAACTAAGAGAGAAGAACTAGATTTTTCCAAATATTCCCCCGAGGATGGAGAAAAGCTGCAAGGGTAGCTCAAAAAGACGAAGCGAAAAATAAGCCCTCTGCAGTGGCTACATCTGAGATGCTGAGTGCAGAGATGCATCTTATGATCATTAGGCAGATACAGTGAAGGCAGCATTATCTGGGAATATAATGAATAGCTGATACAGTAGAGAAGATGAGACCCCATGGGAGAGAGGAAAGAAGAGGAGCCTGGGGATGAGAAGACAGGAAAATAGATTATGGAGAGAGAGTCTGAAGGAGGAAATATAGGAAAATACCAGAGGGTGAAAGGTGGAAAAACAGCAGAGAATAGCAGCAGAGAAAAGCAGAGGATACAGTGTCCTCTGGAAGGTCAAGAAAAGAAATGTTGATATGCTTTGCAGAAAGCTCTCCCTGAAATATCATCTTCTCCTGAATCTGAGGGCACACAGGATGAGAAGTCAAGAGAGTAAAAAGTGTGTTCTTTGACCTGCAGCTGCAGCGTCTTACATGTGTCCGGCAACCAAAAGCCTACTGAAGCCTCGCTATAACAAGCAGCGAGATGATGAGGTGCCTATGAGGTAGAGGTGGAGAAGGAAAGAGGGAGAGGAAGTGCTGGATAAGACGACAGGATCAAAGTTAGATTCAAACCGGATAGCTCTCCTTAAACCCTCTCGTCACTTCAGGTCACCCTATGAGCTTTGTCACCTTATGAATTCTCATGAAGCGTTTTATGACTTTTTATGATTTCCACCCTTTGCCATAGCCACACCCTGACGCAATGTGCAGTTTCAAATGGGGGGCTTTTAAATTGAAAGTCTCTGAGTTAGTATACATGTGTAACACCCATATAACTCCCTCTCTCTCGGTTACTTAGTATTACCTTTAAATGAAATCCCTCATATTTCCCCGAGGTGTCTGATACCATGAGCCGAGCTCTGAGAGCCAACTCACATGATTGTGGTCTGATCCCCCTGCTAGCTTATGGACCCTGACACGCAAACACACACTTGTAATCACACACACAAACACTCTCACCCACCCTGTCTGTCCACCTTGGAGTGTGTGATGGGGTGCTCAGCCTGCTTACCGCAGAGCAGAGTGAGTCCCTTTATTAACGTATGCTGAAGCCTTATAACTAAATATTATAACTAAATATAATGTGTGTACTATGTACTCCCGTGGATATGCAACAACTTCTACTTAGGGGTGTAATCACATCTACAGTTCGTTGTTGGTCTGAAGAACAGCAGAGTTTATTGTTAGCCATCCTAGCAGTGTGGCTCCAGGGATGGCAATATCGGCCCTGTTGGTTGGTACGTCCACTTTGGTCCAGACTGAAATATCTCAAGAACCATGGAATGGATTGCTATGAAATTTGGTACACACATTCAACTTTTCCTGTAGCACCATCATCAGGTCAAACTTTCAGTTTCTTTATGACAACATACCTGCAAAGCTAACGCCATTCCCATCAGCTTCAGCTGTAGTTTGTTGTTTAGCGCTAATTAGCAAATGTTAGCATGCTAACATGCTAAAATAAGATAGAGAACAAGATAAACAGTAAACATCAGTATGTTAGCATTGTCACTGTGAGCATGTTGCCATGCTAGCATTAGCATTTAGCTCAGAGCACTATGCCCAATAACAACCTTACAGAGCCTCTAGCACTGCAGTGAGTCTTGTTCTTGTTTTAAATTATTGGGTTTGTTAAGGTTCACACTGCCTTAATACGAGTAACACAGGACTTGTAAACACAAATCTCATGGAACCAGAAGTAGCTCATATGTTAGACAGATTTTTGTCATTATCATCCTGCCAGATTAGATCTTTTGGCAACAAGGGAAATCAAAATAAACTATTCCAATTCCTATAAGTTTAGTTGAATATAATGAGTGTTTCGGCATTTACTGTATTGTTGTTTACCTCATGTCGTCCTCTGTAACTCCTTGAATTCAAATGGCATTGCCTGTCAAAACAAATCAAACTAATTTTAATAAAACATACTGTGAAAGCACCCTAACCTTTTCCCCCCATTGGAAGTGTGCTAACTCATGAAGCCATCAGACATGGAGTTGGAAGAAGAACCACAACATCTGGTGGACATTTTGTCAAGAGTCATGGCCCCTCTCCCTCTCCTGCTATTTGTTTGTTTTCTTCCCCTCTACAACCATTCTACCGGCTCCTGTCATGCTGGGTTGCGTTGGTCCGTGCCTCACTGTTTGCGCAAGGAACCGAAGGGGAGGAACTGAATTGGTGCAAACCAAATTGTCGGGAAGTGTGTGCTGAGGGTCAAATAAATTGTGTGAAAGTGTGTAGCCACGTGTTTCCACATTGCCATACTATGTGCAGTGGTTGTCATTAGAAGGCTGGTTTCATGCACCGCTCATCCATTGCTTTACTTTCGGGAAAGCAACACGGGAAGAAAATGATGTCTGACAAACAATACTCTTGAGGATGGAGCAAGCTCAGCTAGCATGTAGCAAAATGACGGATACTTAAACGGCTACACATGTTCGTGCGTCATATCTGCACATTAATAGACATGAGCTTGATACCACTTAGAGCAGAAACAGCACGTTAACCCAGTCCCTGCTCTTACAAGTTGATCTCATTTTACCTCCATGACCTCGGTGGTTTTGGATCAGGCTTTAGTTTAGCATGGATTCACTTGAGAGGAATTGGCTTCTTTAGTCAGGTCTGATCCAGAACTGAGCGCCATTGCCACAGAGAGTAATTGGGATGATATATAAGTGTGTGAATGTGCGACCATGTGCGCAAGCCTTTATATGATGTGTAGCATAAACTAGCCTGATTTGGGCACTGACTTAGCCTTTAGCAGAAGAAGCCGGCAAAGTAGTAGGGAGCTCTACAGGATGAGAATGCCTACTCTCTATCTTTGCGAATACTTACTACCTTTATCTTCTTCCTGTCACTCCCCTCTTATGTATCCTTAGTTGGTTTGTAGTCCAACCTTCCCTTGGCCTCATGCAAGAATGTTTGTGTATTCTTTACTCTCTCTCCTTTTTTCTGTGAAACTTGCTTGCGAGTGTTCCAAGTCTGATTCAGCAAACCCTCATCATGGCCCAACCGTTTCACAAGTTGCCTGTTTCTACTTGATAAACACCACCTGCGCACGAGTATGTGCCCGTTCATGAGATTTGATCAGTAGCATAATCAGTGCATCAGTGTGTTCTGCTCCATTGGGGGCAAGTTTCACTCCCTAAAAGTTCACCACAGAATATAAAGAAGAAGTTCACACTGAAGAGCTTCAAGAGATGCTCTCAAAACTCAGCAGACATGAACATAACAGATGTGCCAGTAGTGATTTTAGGGGACCAGAAAAAAGGAGAAAATATTACATTAGAGCAGTGCCGGAGCAGTAACGGAAATAAAGAAAAAATGGTTTGACATGAAGATGCCATAAAAAACAAAGCAAAGTGGACTTGGATATAAGATTGTTCAGAGGACGAGAGGAATATAGTCCATTAACCAGTAATGATTACAGGTGATGCTACAATGTCGGGCGTTATAACAGAGGAGGAGGAGGATGTTCACCTGGACAAAGACTTGCATAAAGACCCTGAGGCAGCTGTTGCAGTGTTTTCCAACAACTACTGAATTGAAGGAGGCAATTCATTTACATAGAGCTTTATTTATTGATTTTATTTTAACTGTGGTTGATTTTGATAACTTTTAAACTTATAATTCTTATGCCAAACACAATTATTCTCATACGACAGGCCTTGTATGAGGCCCATGCAAGAGCTCTTTTTTATTCACTGATTCAATTCACAACGCATGAAAGCAATTTAACCTAAATCTTGTACATTAAAGCGGCTACAATTTATCCAGTGAATTTGAATTTCATCAGCTTGAATGTGTAGAACAAAAACCCTACTTACTTTAAAAGAGGTGTTACCACGCAAGAAAAAAAAACATTCATTAGCAAATAACCACTTTAAAAACATGATACTAGGAGAGCCTTCTTTCTTGTAGGATGCTGTAGTTAACCACCGTAGCCATACACACACGTACACACACACATTAACACACACTAATAAAGCTTTCCAATGCCTCACAGCAGCATCCAGTATCCTTGCAAAAACAACGATGACCAATCCACAGCAAGTTCCCTCATAAAAAGCATCTTGACATGTGACTGCTGATGGAAACTCTCTGTTGTCCTAATAGCCTTGGAACAGAACGCAGTGTCCTGTCCACTCTGAGAAGGAAAAGCACTTGTAAGAACCTTTGAAGGTGCCTTACAAAGAGGTGCCGCCACGGTTCTTCGAAGACCTACTTCACAACTAGTCATGAATAATCACAGGATGCTTTAAAATGTGTGGTGTTCACTGAGTCCTTGCTGTGGTGAGGGACCTGTGAGGTGTTTATTGGCTTCCTCTCTAAATGCCCCCCAAAACAAATCCTGCTTTAAAGAGTATACGCCTCTGCCCCGCCCCTACAGAACTGCCTCTATCTTCCCGACATAAACATCTCATTTCAAGGGTGGATGGGTGGGTGGGTGTGGTTGAAAGGGCAGAGGGTGGTGAGTGTTGCTTGGCTCTATGTCACATTTTCCAGCGTGAAGAAAACAAGTCTATTTGTGAAGTCGCCACAGGAGCAGAGTGTACCTTTGCTACAGGAGCGTGTTACGTGTGCTGAGTCCCCACGTGCTTGTGTGTGTGTGTGTTTGTTTGCCAGAGCCGGCTTGGTGGCTGGCTGGCTGGTCCCAGTGGCATTTGTGCTGTCATTTGGCAGCTTGGCCGGTGAAGCCATGTTATTACCAAAGCTTGGTTACACACAGACATGACCAAAAATGTATTAGAATATACAGCGGCTTTCAAATATTTTTACTGATTGAGTTGTTTCATCAGACATTTAAACACTCTCCTAAACAATCAAATAAGACATGTCTTAAAAGATGTCCTCCTTGAGTGTTGAAAATAATTCAATTACCATAGATTTTCCCATAGATCCACAGTACTCTTTCTCCTCGGTGTGTGAGAATGAAAAATGAAATGTGTGTGTGTGTGTGTGTGTGTGTGTGTCTTTGTGGGACAGGGATAATGAAGTAGAGCAAGAGCACAAGGCTGTAATTTAGTAAACCATGAGATTGCAGGGGTATCAGTATGGCAGAACAAATCAAAAGTCACAGTCACCCCGTCTCCCTCTGCCACTTTTCCATCAGGGGTATAGTTAGCATTGTGGGTATTAGCCCGTACCCACATCCCATAGCCATAACTCTGAGGTCAGTGCTGCTGTTTAAAATGAGCTCTCTAAGGGCTGTCAGTGTGTGATGCTCCTGCATCGGACCAAACGGCACCAGAACAAAATGAGGCCTATTGAAGACCTATCGAACATTTTCCACTGAAGCTCCACTGAAGATCAATGAAGTCAAGTCAAGCAGGAAAAATAAATGTACATTGTTTGCTGAGAAAATTATAAAGACATACTGAGAAACTTAACATGCACCATTTGTATGTAAGTTTAATAAATCCATTCGGTCACCTGAGCTGCTGCCTTTCAAGTTTAGGTATTTAGGGATCAAGTATGTTTTTTTTATGATGTGAAATGTACAGTTGTGATGTAAAACTGCCTAGTAATGTAATGTAGTGTGAACTACAGTAGTGTGCTCTAGAGGTAGAGTAGATTGTCGACTATTTAAAGGGTTGGCGGTTTGAACCCCAGCTCCTCCTGTCCACATGTGGAAGTGTCCCTCCAAAGACACTGAACTCCAAATTTCCCCCAATGGTCTGGCCAGCACCTTGTATAGTAGCTTCCTGCCATCTCTGTGTGTGTGTGTGTGTGTGTGTAAATGGGTGAATGAGAGGCAAATTGTAAAGCACTCTGGGTAAAAGTTTCATATAAATGCAGCTATCTACTATGCAAGCAGTAGTGCCCTAAGTACACCTTAGCTAACTTGGAGACTGGTTTTTGAGCAGCCTGCTATCCCCTGGAATTACGTCCATATTGGACGATTCTGCAACTCAAGATTTATGTCCAATGCCAACACCATACCTTTAACTAGGGTTGCGCCAATTTACCACGTCAGTATTGCTGCAAATACTAACTTCACTGATTAAGCCAATGGGTTATCCGCCCTAACGTGACCGATACACATTAAAGGTCCTAAATACGACATTCAGAACATTAATATAGCAGCAAACAACTATTTGCTATGTAAAGATATAGTGGAGTAATGGCGTCCTGAACTGAGGCTGAAGTCACACTCCTTCTTGTGTGTGTTGTGATCCCAGCTTCTCTATTCTTTGTTTTGAAGCCTTGACTGCCGTGCGTGCATGTTAGTGCATGTGAGC
>NTHP01000083.1:736428-748903 GCA_003416845.1 Oplegnathus fasciatus
GCTGGGTGTAGAGGTCCTCCATGGATGGCAGCTCCGTCCTGGTGATGTGCTGAGCAGTTTTCACCACCCTCTGTAGAGCCTTACGGTTGAGGGCTGTGCAACTGCCATACTGGGCGGTGATGCAGCCAGTCAGGATACTCTCTATGGTGCACCTCTTGAAGTTGCAGAGTATCCTGGAGTCCATGTTGAGCCTCCTCAGCCTGCAGAGGAAGAAGAGCCATTGTCTGGCTGATTATTTGCAATTATTTGCACGAGCGAGAAACTAAAGCCCTGGTCACACCAGAGACAAACACAGCAAAGTTCATCCATGTAAATGGTGCCAGAAGCTTGGCAATCACATAATGCAAGGCTAGCTAGAGAGGCACTGTAGCTGACAAGACCAGGGTTAGATAAAAGAGGATGGCGCGACAAAGCTAATAAGCTATGATAGCTTCCTCCATTTCCTCAAAGGTCAGCCTTGTTATGGCGGATTGCTGTTGGTCAACAGTGCAAATTTGCACATTAAACTTCACCAAAGCTTAACTTGATGTGAGAGATTTGCGCAGATTAGCTTCTCCCCCCTGACCTAATCCACTGAAATTAACTGATTTGATGATCTGATCTAATTTCACCATTTGAAATGCTGATGTGACTGGGCCTTAACATAGAAGCAACAGAAGGAGAAAAAAAGAGCAGCAATGAAGAACTGAAGGTAAGAACGGTAGACTCCTGCCCTGGATAAGATCGCATGCCAAGGTTAAACAAATCCCTGCTCCGGACTAACAGCTACAGTAGAAGTGCTTCCTCTCCTCCCTCTGCCTGTCTGTCCTTGACTCCGTTTGTATCTCTCTCCCTTCCTACACTCCTCGTTTGTGAGTGAGCTTCTTTTTTTCCTTTATCTGTTGTTTTCCTCTTGTTACGTCTGCACCTCCTCCCTTTGTCTACCAGCTGTGAGCAGGAGCTTAGATGATTGACTTTTATTACAAAGTGATAAGAGTCATTTGGGAGAGCAGGTTATACAGTAAACACGAACCCACGCACATTACAGACAAGTGAATGCAGCCCTTTTAATACACCTGACCAGTGGAAAAGTAGCCTTGTGATGAAAAACACAGACAGAAAAAGTACGAGGGGGTTGTGCTCATTGTCACAAGTACCACAAAGCACGTCAAAAAGTACCACAAGTAACCCACAAAGTGTACCACAGAGAACCACAAAGTTTATGTTGATCAGTTGGACCGTAGAGAGATAAATAGTAGGAAAAGCCAGATCCTATCATAAACCCTGAAGGCTCATTTATCCTCCAATCTTATCATCAGGATCCGACACAGCGATCCTCCATCGAGCCTCGCGTTCACTAAATGTGCTCACTAAATTTGTTTTCAATGCCTATACCTCAGCCTAACCACAAGCCCTGGCTGCGACACCACGCTCCAGTTTTATTACTTCTCTCATCTCCTCCAATTCCCTCTTCTTTTTCTCTGATGATTATTTCTCCATGCCGCTCTCCTGCATGCGCCTGGTCTTGGGTATCAGTCCTGTGCTGAGACTTTCTGGCACAGGCGGAGGTGGAGGCTAAATGTTGCATGGTGTTTTGGTTACTGTGGCAAAGCCCGGTGCCATTTAGCGCTCGAGCAGTTATATTTCAAAATGCTCTCCGTCCATTATGGGGATAGAATCATTACATAAAGATCATCATGCCATATTTCTTAATTATTGATGATTTGGTTTGCATAAGTGTTTTCCAATTTTGTCAACCAAGGACTTTCAGTAAGTTACCTAATAAGTGCCATTTTGTGTTTTAATCATGTGCTATTAATCATTCTGTAAGAGTACATGTTGCTATTTGCCAATGATGTGTATCTCATTCTCTCTCTCTCACTCACTGTCTCTCTCTCTCTGTGTCTCACTCACTGTCTCTCTCTCTGTGTCTCAGAAGAGCTGCCATTAAACATCGGAGCAGAGGTAGATTGTCTAAAGGGCACGACTCCCAAAACCACAGCGCCATCAGAGGAGAAAACCACAGATGCAGCTGTTCAGACAGAACAGAGCGAAGGATAAGTTTCTCTCACTCTCTTTCTCTGTCTCTCATTTTAAAAGACGGGCCTCATTAAATGGAAGTAAGGCTGCTCGGGTCCAAAACCAAAGAGAGTCATGCCCCTCGAGAGCGCTCTGCTACTAACCATAGCCCTGGCACGGTGCAATGTGGAAAACAAGTGAATCAAATGCAACCGCTGAGCTGCAGAGAGCGTACAAAGACATAATATTACATGGTATTACGTGGGTTCAGTAACAAGGGATCAGCTGTAGCAACAGCAGTGCTGCTTCACCAAACAGTGGTGAAACACTACGTGATGGTGGCTTTTTTACCACTGGAGTAAGTCATGTACCAACCTGTGGAAGCACACAGTTAGCCACACTAATGTGGCTCTAAGGATGGTGATATGGTCAGTCGGTCCAAACTCAAAAACTATTGGATGGATTGCTATGAAATATGGTAAAGAAATTCATGGTTCCCAGAGGATGAATCCTACTGACCTTGTCAATAACTGGCTTTTCTTGCCACCGTGAGATTACGTCAGTTTCTTCATTTCTCCAGTATTTAATGACCGAATACCTGCAAAACTGTTGACATCTCCATCAGCCTCAGCTGTACTTTATGTTTATTGCTAATTAGCAAAAGTTAGCATGCTAACACGTTAAAATAAGATGGTGAACATGGTAAACATGATACCTGCTCAACATCAGCATGTTAGCATCATCACTGTGAAAATGTTAGCATGCACACATTAACATTTAGCCCACAACACCACTTTGCCTAAGTACAACCTCTTGTTTCGTATTCTGCAGAACAACAGTTTTGACATAAAAGTAAGAAAATCATGACCAGATTTTTCCTCTAATCGTAACCAAAACATTTTACTCTATGCAAAATAACTAATTTCAACCTTAAATAAATTAAGTATCCCTTCACTTTTCAAAATTCTCTTTTTGTCCCCCTCACTTTTATACTTCCAGGTAGCTTTTCTCAAGAAAACTTCTCTAAACAGCGTCCTCTGATTGTCCAGCTGTCAAAATCCAGATGAGAGAAGAGATAAGTTGATAAAAATGTTCATCTCAGTCACCTGCAGTTATGGTGCATTTAAAGCAATCAGCATAAGGAGCAACAGCAAGTGGTACTGTGCATGATTTGGGGACTGTTTGCCCTGGACTTTGCCTTTCAGGCTGCAAACATCTGCCCTTCTTTGTTTCAGAGTTTGTTGGGGCCATATGTAGCCTGACAGGAACGCCTGCAGGCGGTACTCAGGGTTGAAAAAAGTACTCCCAGAAACATGATGTTTGGAAGAGTGAAAGGCAGAAAATTTTAATTTGAAGATGCCAAATCTGTGGCATTGTTACAAATAATGAAGTCTTTAATATACTTTTTTCAGAGGATATTTTGGGAAAAGTTGTAATTTTTCTACGATTTTTAAAGTTAGTTAGTTACTGTAGTTACAGGTCATAGGAAGATATTAAAATGCACAGTAAAAGCATACACGTGATACTAATGGCAGTTCTGTGAGTAAGGGCAGAAGCTGTTCACAGTCCAAGTGTTTCTGTTGCAGCAGCATGGTGACGTTTTTATTCGTTTCTATTTGTACTTTTTGTATCAGATTCTAAGGAAACCTGAGTTTGTAACCGTTGCCATGACAAAATGTAAACCTTACTGTGTGTCATTAATTTGAGTTAGTTGTCATAACTGATGTACCACGGCAGCTTTTACTGCATTAGCATGAAGGACAAGGAGACATAACAGAAAGACTTGGTATTGACTTGTGCCACGATGTAGTAGTGGAACAGTATTTTGTGGTACTTTATGCTTTGGGTATGTTTTGTGGTTTGTACTGGTTCACTTCACTGTAATTTGTGCTAGTGTGTTTGAAACCAACTAGTGTTGTGATATTTTGTTTTTCTTTTTGTAATTTCAACATCACATCAGCTATGAATATCAGATAAGATATAACTAATCAGAGACACTAAACAGGTTTGTGCATCAGTTCAGAATTGAGCATGAAGTCCTGCTGTGTGGATAAAGCCACTTGGAGACAGACATGTACCAGCCGAGAGAGTGAGCAGGGAAGAGAGAGAGAAAGGAATGTGGTTAAGAGTCTGTTTGGTCACGGTCCATAACAGACAGCCTTAAACAAACAAACCTTTGCTACCTTAGTCTGCAGCGTGCTGCCCTGATCCTCCCAGCCTGTGCTTTGGTTGGAGCTCTCGGCAACCTTTTTTTTTTCTTGGTGTTTTCTTGTTCTTTTTTTCTTGGCTTGTTGTTTGTTCTTGTTAGTTTAATGCACCGTACAGCACATACTAACATGTGATTAATGACTTTTTTCCCAACTTTTCTTTATCTTACAGTACATATCCTCCCATATTGTCTTATCAGTCATCATAACTGCGGAGATCAAACATTCACAAAATGCCAGACTTTTGAATTCTTTCCTATAAACTAATCCAGCATCTCACTTGTACTGCACAATAACTTTGTAATATATGTAAAGGATTTTACTTCCTAACTACTTTTTGCCAAGAAATATGTCCAGGAGTCCTGTAGAGCCAGTTACATGTTATAAAAAAATATAGTCATTAAAATGCCATTGAAATCAAGGCTATAATCTAAAAAGCATTAACTTTTCAATTTTAAGATTTAATAGGAGGCTAGATGTCTTTTTACTTGCTTTTCCTGAAAGCTGCTTATCAGCTGCTCCAACAATGACCTTCAACTTCAGGAAAAAACAGAAAGTAAAATCCACATGTTGGAGACACATGAAGTCAATTTTACTCAAATTAATTTTCTCCTTGTCTTGTCCACGCTTGCAGAGTATGCCAATAATGAGCCGAGCGGTCTGGCTGCAGTGTGCAGCTTGCTGGTCTGCAGATCTCTTGCTAGCTGTTGCTCTTTGCATGTTTTCTCGCCAAAATTCCACTTTAACGATTAAACATGTTTCATATTTTGTTATTCAGATTTTTCTTAAGTAATGTATTTCATCTGATCACAATGCAAGACATCATGAATTGCAAGTTTGTTTATTTATTGTCATAAGCTAGCGAGAAAAAATGGCTACGGTTCCACAGCACTTTCACATGTGGAGGTTGGACAAAACGTTTGTTCTTCCAAACTCTGTGTCATAACCAATTTCATTGCATAACTTCCTATGTACATATGCTACATGTACCTTGATCTGTCGCAGGGGGTGAGTGCCAAACAATGAGCAACCAACACATCCAGGCTTTCACTAAGTGGGTTTTCATTCACCTATTTTATGTATTTGTGCATTAAAAAATTGGAGTGGAAACACCAGAAATTAAAAAAAACGTACAAATATTGCTTAGCTGACATGGAAAGGTTGAAGTATGAATAAAAATATAATGTGACAAAGCACTGTCGAGTAAATCTTGACACACATGAAGTAGACTTATTTGGTGCTCAAGTTTCCACTCCACTGAAGAGAGGGGACTGTAACTTTCCTCATATTGATCCATGACACAAACAGAAAAGCCATATCTTCATCGCGTTATCTACATGATTTTGAGGTTTGACTGGTGCTCTTTTAACTATGTCATCTCATTGCGCCCTCTTCTTCTGAGGTGGTTTAATGGTACTCAAGTGGAGAATTAGCATCACCAACTGTTTATCTCGATAACGGACATGAATGGAAACGCGCGTTAATTTGAACGTTTTTTTTGCAGATTTTCTGGAAATTCGGTCAAAATTTGAGCTACATTTGGATGGAAATCTGACTTCTGTAAGTGTAAATGCCTTCAGTTTGACTCTGCAGCAGCAGTGATGGTGCCATTGCTAGAGAGCACAACACATAAATCAGCTGGCAGTCTCTTCTGTAGACTACCTCTATCATATTTATTTTTTTATAGTATAATGAAAAGTAATGCTTATATCATCCTAGGCTTAGATATTAATGAAGGTTTCCCTTAAACTAGTATCAGTAATTAGGGTCCTATTTTTCTTAAAAAGCAAGATCCCTTTATGATAATATTCTGTTATCATGAGAACACCTGTCAACAAAGAAAAATCTAAGAAAATCACAACGGATGTAGTTCACTTCCCTACATAACAAATGACCAGACTCAGAGAAGGTTTTGACTGATCTTGGCGAGCTTGTAATCTGTTGTCAGTCCAAATGTAGTTTCCCCCTAATTTCCGCCAGATCTCAAGCAGTGAATCTCATTTCCACATTGCTGTCCTCAATCCTTTATGTTACCCCTCATTTCACAAAGATGACAGAATAAAGAAAATAATATACTGTAGCTGGCACCGTCCCCCTTCTGTGTCAGACGTCGAGTCCTCGCTGTGTGTGGTTGGGATACCTCAGTCAAGCTGAGCAGCATTCCCCCCTCAACCACAGACTGAGATCAGATTCTCTCAGATAACATCGGAGTGGATGCTTAACACAGCCGGTTTGGCTTCTCTTGCAAACAGAGGATCAGGTTTACATGTGCACGTTCTGTCACGCGTCTCCCTCGGCAGGTTTGTTTGGTCAGCGTGGCGCCCCCCGTGTACGAATACCTGGGAATGGATAGCACGTACACACTTCACTCCCAAACACAGGCTGGCACCCACACAATGGCGCGCACGCAAGTACACACACTCCGTGGCAACAAAGAAAGAAAGAGATGAAAAACCACAATGTTGTCTTTAATGAAAACATTTCCTGGTTGTCATGGTAACTGCCACAGTCAGCCAAGCCACAGATTTCACCATCTAGCCCGTAAAGATGACAGCTATTTATCTTGTCCCACATTCAACAGCAAAATGATATGGTATCAAATGTGCTCCACACGAGTACATAAAAGGCTCGGAAACCTCAGCTGAGCTGCTGTGAAACACATAATCTGATGATGGAAAATCAATTTTTGATGACCCTTTAAATACTTTTCCACAGATAATCACAGAGCATAGGATTAGCCTGATCCACAGGTACTGCTGAATACAAGGAGAGAGCTGTAGAGTGCTCTCAAACAGCATGAATTCAGCAAATGAATTAGGCTGCAGCCAAATTACTCTCCCGTCCCACAGTCTCCTTCATTTTAATTGAAGCCTGCACAACTCACAAATCCAAGCATGTGTTTCCTCTTTCAGTGCAATCTCTTGGCCAACTCTGGGGGACTTGCATGTCAGAGTTCACCTTGGTTCATCTTTGTCCTGAGAATTCACACAGTTGGCCAACACAAACATTCATGCACTGTGTCTGGGAACTAGGAAGTCATTATCATAGGGATCATAGTGCCATCTGCAGCGTTGCTGTCATACACTGTTTACGTGCTCGATATTTATTTATTACCCATACTGGAACTGTGACTTCACATCCTTTTCCTGGACTGAGTGTGGGGCGGTTTTGTTGAAACAGAAGGCTTTGGTGACTGCACCTTTATGTAGATCCATCAAAGTGATGTTCTCGATTACAGATATGAAACCTAATGTATTTAATATTCTCTCTACATTATCTTCAGTATAAGGGACATATAGAGCAATTGAGACACGCAGTGGACAGTGAAGTAGACGCAACATTTGCAGATCAGTTTCTTGGTTGCGGAGGCAGTATTGTATTCTGATTTGATAGAGATTATGATGGAGCCAAAGAACCACAGTATCTTGCAAGTTAGCTAAAAAAATAAAATAATAATAATAACAATAATACTCATAATAATTATAAATGGCCCCTTGAGCAACTCTGCCTTTGGGCCATTTTTGTAAAGCTTTACATTAAACCCAATCTGAACACCCTGCCACTTATGCCTGCTGTTACACATCAGTATGATCTTTCCGTACAATTCAGGTCAAGTACCATAACTTGTTTTTGACTGATGGTACTTATGTTACCCATATTGCTGTGCGTGTACCTCAAATTTCACCAACTTTTGACTCTTTTATTTAGGCAAGTACTTTAGACAGCAAACATTTGGCTCCTTTTGCTGGAGTTGGCTTTGTAGAAAAACATGTATAATACCAAGGTATCAGGTATATTATTAATTATTATATTGATCCTAATATATCATACTGGCACTAGTATTAAAAAATGTCTTTGTGTTTACCAACTTACAAATGAAAAGTTATCTGATGTATTATGTTTTGAGTCTAGACCTCAAAACATTTTGCACACATATCAGTCAACATTAGCAGTGTAAAGCTGGCACTACTGTAGCTTTCTGACATGTGTTAAGCATTTGGGCTTTATACTGCTATTCATCTCAACACTGAGTAAAATGTGTTTTTTTCCCACCTCAGATATAAAAGAGGTAGCTTGCATCATTGCACAGAAGTAGTGACACCATGGGGACCGAGGAATTATGAAAACAACCGACCGTTCACACCTTCGTACACCATACACAACACACTTGCGTCATCCATTCATTAATGAAATGCAGTAGCAGCAGCATTTGGAAAGGAGACACACTCCGGTGTTCAAGCCCCATGCCATGCAGGTGAAAATTTGCCAGTAAAAGATATGAGCTCTCATTAACTTTAACAGGGCAACAACCCCCTACCCAGGGTCCCGCCCCTGCAACAGCGAGGGTGGGATTTTACTGGCTTGTTAATGTGACTGACAGCTCAACGAGGTCAGTCTGTTTGTCTGCTGCGACGCAACGGCTTCCATACTTCATAAAGAGGATGACGACAGTCGGTCAGTAGTGCCAGTGGGTTACTGGCTGCAGATATTACAGCATACAGGTTTGTGCCAGCCGGTTGGCTATAAGCTCCGTGGTCATTAGACACGCATAGCTCACTCTCTCCCTTCTATCATTCGCCATGCTTGTTAACCACTGACGAAAAAGAAACCAGCCCGCCATCACATAGACAAACAGCTAATGAAGTTACGTTCAATGCATAATGCCAGCCTCACTCTATTCTCTCATCTGTTCCAACACAACAATCAATGCTCGACTAAATATTTGTCTGTCTTATTTGCATGGCTGTGGTTCTCCTCTGTGGTCCCAACAGGCCAATAGCCACCTAAAGTGTGCTGTTTTCAACATATTGATGCTCCCAACACACATACTGTAGGCCACACATGAATATACTGTATATTTGAATGTATTTGCTCATTAACTACAAATCACACCAAAGTATGACTTACAGTACATTTTTGGATAGATGTCCTACCTTCCAGGCAGCAATTTAAAAATTTCTTACTTTTTTTTAGCATCCTTTATTTTGGTGCAATATGGAAACAAATTTACATAATCCTTTTTATTATGTAAAGGCTTATTTGCCTTCTGGATTTGATTGTATGATAACATCGCCTTGGGCCGCAATTCTTCTTGTTATGTAAGAATCCATTACCCGATGTTTGTATGTATGTGAATGCACCGTCAAAAAGAGTTTTGAAAATGGTCCCAGTTTGCAGCCACACTGCTACACGACAACGATGTAGAGCAAATGAATACTCACTTTCCGAGCAAGCGTCAGGTCTCTGCAAGTTAAATTACAAAACAAAACATACTTAAATCAATGGAAACCAACGTCTACGCAGAAAGTAGGAGAGGAATTTTAATGTGGATTGGAAAAAGGGCAACAGTCAGTAACAAGCTCACAAAATAGCATTTTGTGAAATCTTAGCAAAGCTAGCTTCCAAACTGAGAAAAGTTTTTTTCTTTACATCTTTTTATGATCATGTCCTGTTTCAGTCCACAAATGACAGCTAAAACTGAATGTTTATTTATGCACTTTTCAGTCTAATGCCTGGTTGACAGCAACATGAATGATGTTTTTTGGTCAGCCTTGGCAGAATTGTTCTTCCTTCTCTACACAGTGAAAAATATTTGCAGATGTCATGAAAAATAAATTAAGTGCAGTGAGTATCAGGGGATAGTATACATAATATCAGCATTTTGAATACCTGAATTAACAGACTGATGCCGACAAATGTATTTTCCTTACTTTCTGATCTACTTCCAGTGATGTCCAAACCATACGCTCTTACATTGGTAATTTCACATTCAGTGTTGACAGGACTATACTGAGCTTGAAATCCATCAAATGCTGGCAAACATATCTATTAATCATATTTTGTAACGCCAAAATGTGTGCCAAATGATGTTGACATTATGGGCTGTTCCGATGTCCTTCCAGGTATTACCTTTGATAACTGTCAATGTCTGCTTGAATGTTTCTCAACAGGAAACTTTGGCTTTGTTTTGCAACTGAAAGTTTTGTTCCGTTCCAAAAGGATTCTCAAATAACCAAATGTCAGGTGCCATCGTAAATCATGACTGAACTTACTGTGGCCTCTCAGTCAACTAAAAGGCTTAATGTGTCCCCTAGAGGCTGTGATGTTCATTACACACTTAAATTTACTAAAAAAAACAAAACAAAAAACCTCTAATTGAACATTCAGATNNATATATATGAATCAATCATCAAGCCTAATTGTGCCAATCTAGCATGATTCAGCAGATCGTAACTTGCTTTCATAAACGCTGCAGACACTCACAGATGGACCTTTCTCACGGAAGACATTTTGACCTGTCACTGTGTGATTAATGATGGCTGAATTCCATTTAGCTACTTCATTTTCAGGGTCCTGGTTTTTGTGCATGCTGGCTGACTGTCACACTGTCATTGAACAGAACAGAGCCATCGTTAATGTTATTAATGACACCTGTGCTTTTATTACTATGACAAGTCAAAATGTCTGCTGTGAAAACTTTTATTTTGTAATAAAGTTTGTGTACTCGCTGTCCATCATTCTGCCTCATCATTTTACTTCACTTTGTTATTTCATACATTTTGTAGGACTTCCTACAAGTGCCTTTTGTCAATTTATAGGACAAAAAAACAGACTGAACATTCAACTCCACATGTTTAGGTGGTGAGAGCAACAGTGATAGTGATAGTATACTACCACAGAATGAGAAACAGGGATGCAACCAGCCTTCTTGCTGCATTCTGGTTTGTTTTCTGCTGCTGTGGGTGTAGAGATTGGTCCCTCTGCGGTATTTCACTGTGTATAAATGTAGAACACTGGTGCAAAATAGCAGCCCTAAATCCTACCTCTTTCTTTCTGATAGACTGATACTAACACCTGACATTTACAGTACTCTTAATGTCTTAAATCCACTCATTGTAGCTGCTGGAAATCTCAAAGTGATGTCACACAATTATCTACAGTAGGTTTGGCATATCAATAGTGTCAAATTCTATAAACATGGATTTTTCCAGCAGTGTTTTTGATTAGGAGCGTTACGTCTTTGTCCTGTATGCCTGCATGTGTGTGCAGGAGTGTTATCTGTACAGGCAGTATCCAGAACAGTATCCAGCCAAAAATACAATAAAAAGTCTGGCTCAGACGGAGCCTGGGGACAGATTCATACAGAGGAGATTTGGATGATTACACACCATGAAAGTTCTCTGTGATTGAGATTGGAAAATGCCCTTCACACCAGCCAATAAATCAACTATGGGATACAGTAGCCAGTGCTTAAAGTCTGGAAATTACAATGCAATGTAACATAAAAGTAATCTTTCATTTTACGATACAAGCAAGCAGAGAAGTCGAGATGTGCAGCTGTACTCGTTGTAAGCTATAACGTGTTGTCATATGTTCACGGATCTAAAGCTGTAGTTTTTCCAAGAGGAACCACTTCAGAATCTTTCAGTTCTGTACCTATTCTAGTGTTTTTCTTCTTCCTGTGGATACTGTAGATGCTACAATGCCTACAGTGACGGCTGATAGCAGAAAAGGCTTTAATGATCTAAAAATGGTAAACTTCAGGTTTTTAATGCCTGATAGAATCTTGAGCTGGAAAAGTATTACATATGTAAGGCATTCTGGGAAGTGTAGGAACTGACTGATCAGTGTCGGAGCATCAGGGGGTGAAGTTATTCTTCTACTCCGCCATATGATGGTCAGGAAATAATTATTACTGGTACAGTGAAATGCATGAAGGGGGACTTTCACTGAGTCTGACTTTGTGCTCGTGTTATCAGTCCTGTTAATCAGTAGTGACTGACGTACTCGTCCGGGCGGCGCCATTTTCAGTCAGTACAGAAGCAGTAAGAGCCAGGAGTTAACGTTTGTCATGTCGATCAAAGAAATTTGTGTTGTTATTTTTGTAAGTCAATTTACAACAACCCAACCCTATCACCAGACTAGGAAGTTTGAAATACTTTAAATTAAAGTTTGGGAAAGATTGTGGTTATAGTTAATAAAAAGGCAAACATTCATTGAAGGTCTGTGATGGGACACACACTCAGGCCTCCTGCATTAAAGAAAGTTAGACGTGCACCCCCTTACTTTACGCTTCGATACAGAGAGTGCACACTACTTCCTGCGTTGGCACTGAATGTTTGGAGTGGATGTAAATCATGAGGTGCGGTATCGTCCAATATGAACATAACTCCTCGGGATACTGGGCTGAACATCTGCATAGCTGCAATGATCTTGTCCATGCTTGTCACAATTTTTGTATCCAGTTTTCTCAGGTTTTTTTTTTTTTT
>NTHP01000083.1:750587-763606 GCA_003416845.1 Oplegnathus fasciatus
AGGTAAACAAATACACCCCTCTCTTCAGTGCTCCTTCAAACTCGCACGAGTAACTCACAGCATTAGTTTGTCCTGTGTAGGAGAACCAGTTGTGACATATTATACCGGAGTGTTTAGTGGAAACGCAGCTAAAGTGTTTGTATTTGACGACCTGGGTTGGTGGCTCTACCCAAGTCGTTCTGTTTGTTTCCCATTTACAGAGCCAGGACTGTGTATGAACACCAGACTATTTTTTCAGCGCACACACAGAATGGAAAGCTAGCGGACCGTGAGGAGACATTCACTGAATTTGAAAGTGTATTGGATTAGAATTGTAGACTACACCTTTAAAATGTTGCACAGGTTTTAAGAGTCACTTTGGTCCAGGCTATTGGATGGATTGCCATGAAATTTGGTGCTAAACATTCATGCCCCCCTCAGGATAAACTGTAACAACGTTGGTGATTCTCTGACTTTTCAAAATTTCAATTTCTGCAATACTTTATGACCAAATACCCGCAATACTAGTGGTATTCCCATCAGCCTCAGCTGTATTTTGTATTGAGTGATAATTAGCAAATGTTAGCATGTAACTAAGATAAACTAAGATGGTGAACATGGCACACATTATATCTGCTAGACATCATTGTCATTGTGAGCATTGTTAGCATGATGATGTTAGCATTTAGCTCAAAGCATCACTGTGCCAAAGTAGAGGCTAACAGATAGCCTACATGTCTGTGGACTCTTAGACTTGTTTTTTGTTAAGCGTGTCTTTATTGTTACATGTCTGTCTTTTTTGGCAGCACTTGGGAAACTAGTGAAAATCAAATCCCTGACCTTGCATTTAAACTGATACTATCGCAGTTTTTTTTTAATAGAGCTGAGCCAGCGGGGACATTCAGCTACAACATCAAGCAGATGGTGAGAAAATTTGGCCACGTCTGAACTTTTAACTGCAAAGGGAGAATTTGAGAATTTGCTCTCAATTTTTAATCTTATGTCTGTATGATTGTTGAGTTTCCTTAAATTTCTTTTGCTCTCTTTTTGTGCCCCTTCCATACTATTGATACACACTTTTATTTTATTCAATCATTTCCCCCCCTTTTAATTTTGTTGCTCATTTGGAGCACAGACTTTAGAAAGTTTCAGTTACTGCCAATGGGAGTGTGTGGCACTCTGTAAAAAAGTGTGCCAAATGATGTGTAATTTTACTTTTTTTTTATCATTCTGATATCATCTACTGAACAAACCTAATCCACTGTTGACACATTTATCTGTTTCCTGCATCTGCCCATAAAAGCACGGTGACTCATATGTCCCCTGTAGCCTTCTGTAGCTCATCCTCATCACCAGGAACTACAAACGCAGCGTGAGGGTTGACTGACCGGGTTAAATGATGTCATGGACTGTACGTCTTCAAATAAGATGCTTGTGATTATTTACCAGGTTTTGTTACCATGCGGGCTTTTTATAGTTCTGTTCTGATGAACCCTCAGAAGTAACGGTTTCCTGTGTGGATGCTCACTGGTGATATCATAGTCTGAGAGTTTAGAGCCTGATAAGCATTTTGAAGTAAGGAGGTAAATGTGTGTTTATGTGTGGGTTGGGGGAGGAATGAAGCTGGCATGAGAAAGAAAGGCAACGCTGGGATTTGTTGTGTGACGTTAAGCAGTCAGAATAATTGGGTTGGAACAAAGAGAAAATGTTCAGAAGCATTTGGAAGAGAACAGAACTTAGAAAAGAAGGTTAATGGGCCACACACACACACATAAATGTTCACATCAACACTTCAAATGGTGGGAGTGATAAATCCACAAGGATAAAGGGTGAGAGCTTTGTCCAGTGGCAGTCCAGGGGAAGTCAGAGGTTTTATGAAGAATCTGGCCTGAAATAAAACTAAATGTTCAAGACAACAGCTACTTTCAGTCCAAAACATGTTCTAATCGCACCCATAATTCTTATGAAGCAAACAGTGATTTACCCAGAGTGGGCATCTGTGCCAGCTCTTGTGGTTAGCAACGACTTGGCGCTCTTCCTTTACTTTCCTGTGTTTAACTCCTGAATATGCATACCACTTTGAAGAAACCCTTGCAGTTAGCGCCCATCTATGAAGCTTAACCAGTGACTTTAGTATTTATTGGCATTAAAAATAACATTTTGTATTGAAGCGCAGGGCAGTAGCATTTAAATCAAAGTATTACCTGAAAAACATTTGCATTAACAAATGTGTATTTCCACAAATTATATGTAAATTACGTTTAATGGAATTTACATGCCAAAGAATATAGCATGGAAGTTTGTAGCAGCTGGAGTCCTCCCAGATCCTCCGTTTATTGACTGTTTGCTAAATCTCCAATTCTTCAAAATTAATATTGTTGATATCTTCTAATGACACTGAGGTAATAGTCTGAAAGTTTAACTTTGGTAGGCAAAAATCATGTAATGCAGTGTTTTTCATTCTCAGGGTACTGCTTCGGTTCTGCCTGCTCCTTAATTAGTTAATTGCATTCAGGTGTGAAACAGTCCCTCATCATAGGCTATTTGCTATGGTGGTGTAGTTTGTTTTCCCTTTGTATTTTGACAGCAGTGAACTCATTCTTTATTGTATTGTCACCAGAAATAAATTATTGTTATTATGATATCATTTAACTGACAGAAATACACTGTGGTCTAGGAGATGAATGTTGATGGGCTAAGTATTTCAGCAGGACAACTCAAAGGTGACAGCTGTTTATAGATAAAAACTTTCACAGCTGAAAGGGATTGTGTTTACAGCGTTCCTGCTTTCTTGTCCTGCACTGCTGTGTGACATGTGATGGCAGTGAAACATTATTCACAGGGCTCAGACGTTCTTCACAGCATCGGATCAGCTGATCAAGGTCTAATACATTTAGATGGCTCATTATGAACCTGTGATGATCTTGGGACTGACAGGCAACAACCACATGACGGGGACAAATGAATGAGATATGAGAGGGAGGACGTCTCAGTTCCTTTAATGCGGCTCAGAGTAAGACAGAGAGGAATCCAAGAAGAGCTTGGAGAGACCCCAGGGTCAGGTTACATTCTCACATTCAAGGGGTGGTAGGCAGAGATGTCACAGTTTGAAGTGATTTCATCCCTCTCACTCTCACTCAGGGGCATCACAAACAGTGGCTGCTATGAAGCTGTGATGCTCATCAGAACCAACAATGAAACAGAGGTCTGATGCACTGGACAGACAGTGGGTCTGTGGGTGCTGAAATGAATGAAATTTAATTTCTTGAAATCTCTGTATATTTTGTACTGTAAGTAATGTAATAGCACTGTAATTTATTTTGTAAGAAGAACCTTGAAGTCAGTCATACCCTGTACAATGGCGACATTTTCCGACTAAAGACTGAGACTATACAATTTCTTATATACCAAAATTATATGTGTATTTACTCCTTGTGTTTAAAACACAACAGTTAATTTTAGGGATGTCCTGATCAAGTTTTTTTTTCTTTGGCCCCGATCTCAATCCAAGTCCTTTAACATTGAGTGTCTGCTGATTCCGGGTCCCGTCTGATACATATCCATATAGATATGCCCAGATCTGCCTCTATACTGATCCTCAGGATAGGCTTGGTATATGTCTTTAATGTACTTATTAGTGTGAGGGTAAAGTGCAGACCAACAAGAGTATTTTGATATATAAGCATAAAGGTTTCAGCCTTGAAGAAAAACATGAGGACTTCAGATTATATTCTGGTTGCTTGTGAAAAGATTTGTAAAGATATTTCAGTTTGATTACTCGAATCAAGCTGAACTTGTTGCTGCATTTGGAGCGAGTCTTGGCAACATGCCTGATATTTTGCCACCAATTGTGTCACTCTGGGCAACGTCATTTCAGCATTGGTTGCTGCGTGTCAGCATTTGCATAGTTAGGACCTGCATTGAAAAAATGGTCATTTTAATGCTGCTGAATGACCATTCATATTATATGCATATCCAAGACAACAACACAAAGTTTTCTTTTGGGGTCTTTTGACCTACAAATCAGAAAATCAGCGCTTCCCAAGTTCACTAAAAAATCTCATTGCAACAGAAAGAATGACAAAGATGAGCACTGAAAACCCCCACTGTCTGTTAGTGAGTTAGCTAACAGCCCATGACAGCTCTCCTGTGACTCAGACTCAAAGCAATTCACTCAAGCAGAGCAGTCACACCATTAACCTGCAGCAGAAACCTGTTTGTTGAAAGCAACGGTATTTCCTGTACAGCATTATACTGCAAACATTAACTAATGATGTCATTTACTATATTTTTATCATGAGGGGAGACAGAAAATGATTAGCCTCTTTAAGGGTTAAACCACTGACATGCACTTGGGTGTACAGATTACAGAGGCAGCTGCTGACCTATCCACAGGAGACATTTTGACTTGTCATAGCAGGAAAAGCACAGGCGTGATTGGTAACATGAGTAATGGCTGCATTCCATTCAGGTGTAACAGCTTCAGGGTCACGCTATCATGACTGGCATGGCTCACTGGGAGACTTCCATGGAAGTCATCGTTAATGTTATCAATTACATCTGATCTTTGAGATCTGTTTCAACTGTCTCACAGCCAACAAGTCAGCAGAGCTCTCAGTGAAATACAGCGACTAAAAAACAGAGTAAATGTATGCTCCAAACATTTCCTCGTGGGAACTGAGTAAAACATGCAGCAGTATTTCACCAAGGCTGCAGTAAAGAACCTAAATAACAAGCACGAGACATTTCAACCCTGCCAGACAGCTCCCATCACTCTTGCCCACAGCTGGACGACCTCTGGATCACCTCAAGGTGAAAGGTCAGCCTCCTGGGGTCAAGTCTTACATTAATGTTCCTCTCTACATGCACTTAGATGCACAAAAATACTCCCTCATACGCATGCAGACACAAGTACACACAAGCGTGCACACACTGTGGAGGGTCCAGGTGAACTGTGATCCCAAACATTACTTGCTGAACCTTGTTCACTCCCTTGAGATATTTACCCCACACATCTTTTGTTCACTGTTTTTATGTCTTTTTCCATTTATGCCCTTTTGTGACCTCCCCACTTTAATTTTCTACATAAACATTGTGTGTTTTAATCCCAAAAAGGAACATAAACACTGCACTTTGCTGACACTAGTGAGATTCACCTTTTCATTGGCCACATTACTGTGTATTAAACCACAACAACTTTTACCGATAAACATATTGTTTTAAATTTTAATTTTTAAGGTTAAAATAAGAGACACCATACTGAAGGCACTGGAAAGTAAAATCTTAACCCAGAGCTGACTTTAAGGTGTGGACAGAGAAAATAAAGACACAGAAAGACGCACGCTTATTTAGCGTTTGCATATCTAGGTCAGTTTCACAACAGTGAACTGTATCGCCATTCTCATGATGACATGGCTGCGGTGCAGGGGAGTTCATTTTCTTAAACCCTGATGCCAGCTCCCTTACTGTATATTTGATTATTCAACAAGAAAAAGCCACAGGCCAAACGTCTGTGGTTGGCTGGATTTAAAACTTACAACATTGACGTTTGGGAACAAGAAAAGAGGAGGGAAGATTTAAAAATCAACATAGAGATAAATGAAATTAGGTGGAAGAGGAGACGAATGTGAAAAATTGGGAAGCAGGGAGGTAGAAGTAAAAATAAAACCGACAGCTAGCAGGAACAGTATTGCAACACTGGGCCTATTTCCCTGACAAAAATGCACCATTGATTTCATCTGGCCTGAGACATAGTAATAATGTGATCAGGCTTGAGAGGAGGGGGCCCTGGTGGGCTGCAGTGGAAACGACTGGAAACTGGTCGGAGGAGGATGCGACATGTTCTTCTTTTTAATAATCCTGCTGATCTTTATCTGCTGTTTCTAATGAGCTCCTCCCGGCTCAGGTTACAGCTCCAGAAAGATGGCGCATGGCTACACAGTTTCAGGACTGTGCGAGCGACGGGGCATGTTGGCTTTCTTTCAGCTTGGTTCAGCTGGTCGGGCTAAGCCCCTTTACTTTGAAGGTAATTACATAGAAATCCCTGTTTCTTCTTTATTACAAACAGGGTCACTGCCCTGGGATGAGGTATGTGTGTGTGTGCTGCCCTGGGACAAGGTGTGTGTGTGTGTGTGTGTGTGTATGTGTGTGTGTGTTTGTAATGTGTGTTTGTGCAAAATCCACATACAGAGAAGTCTAATCTGTCTTCTGTGTCAACTTTTAGCAGCTTTTGTCTCATGTTGCAGTTTTTTGTTTGTTTTTGGTTCAGTTACAAGTTACTTACGACTTGCAAGAGACAGTCATGAATTCAGTACTTTCTCAGGGGTCATACCAGTTAAGAGATCATGCATAGGGGATGTACGGGCCATGCACTGGAAAAATTCTCCCCAGCCACTGCAATGACAATAAAGCTGAACCTCATCCACTAACACTGTAACAATACATTATTATATTAATACATTAGGAGTGCTGCAGAGGGTCACTTGTGGAGCCTCCACTTTAATTCAAGAGAAGGCCGAACACCTCAGTGCAAGTGTGCGGAACAGGACAGAGATTACTGGTTTTAACCCGGGAGTCCTACTGGCCGCAGTGCCTTAGAAACAAGTAACCCGACACCTGAGCATTACCCTGAGCAGAGACAGATCATTGCACGATGTGAGACGGTAAAAAAATGGAAAATTAGCAAGAGAAACACTATCTCTTCCCTTACAAGCGTTTGATAATCCTACATGTGCTGCCTACCAGAGACATCATCAGACCCAGAGGAGGGGTTGAAGGGATGGAGTTTGTGGGGTTAGGGAGAAAGAAAAGACATGAAGGAGAGACATACAGAATAAAAGAAAAGGAATAAAATAAATAAAAAACTGATTTTGTGTATGTGTGGTTCTGTGTGCGAGTATGTGTGTGGTTGTGTGTGTAAAACCGCAGGCTTGGGACCTACTGGTCTGATTGCTGTGCAGGAATGAATCTGAAGCAAGAAACACACAGACTGGATGATGTGGTTTAATCGTCTATTAAACTTTTTAATTAGAGGCTTTTTTAAAAATTGGACTGAGTCACTGAGACTTTCAGTAACACACAGAACCTAATGTAACTATCCCTGTCTTTCCTCTGCTGTTTGGGCCGAGCGCCTAGAAAGCTGGCCTGGACGCTGGAAGAAGGGGGTGTGGGTGATGGCACCTCCCATCACAGATTTTGAATTAGACCCATAATGCCTCTGGGGAACAAACATTAACTTCTGGATTCCCACAACGTGGTGGGTTGTCACTTAGTGGACACAGACAGTCTTCAGTGCTTCTAATTTTAATCAGTATAACCCAGAGAAAAGGGTTTCCTGCAACTTGCATATTTTCATTAAACTTTCCTACTTGATTGCCAACTGAGATAACACAGTTTTCAGGACATGTTGAGTTTCAGCTTACAGGCCTACGTGATTCATTAACCATTTTGCTCTTCTAGGATTCTTGGTTTAGGTGGTAAACTGGCACATTCAGCTAATGTTTTCACTTCATTAACAAAATGTCCTGTTGACACCATTACTTTACCATTGTGATGGGTGTGGTGTTCCTGATGTGGGTGTGTGATGAATATTCTACTGCCTGTGTGCAAGTACAGTACCGCCTGTGACCACCGACTGGTAAGAAAGTCCCTGGACAACTAAAGTCGTGTTTCCACTAAGCAGTCCGATTCAGTTCAGTTCAGTTCGTTACACATTAGAACGGTTATTTTTGCATTTCCATTGTCAAAAGTTGTGGATGGTACCAAAAGAACCGCTCCATACCGTACCCTTTTTTCGTCACCCCTCTGTTAGGGTACCTAGCACACTGACCTGGTACTAAAAGGTGGAGCTAGAAACACCGCTGATTGGTCAACAGAATCTTCACTCTACCTTACATGCACAGGTGTACTGCTACCGGAGTGAGCGAGTGAGGCTCTGGGACTTTTTTTCCAAGTGAGGAAACAGAATATTCACAGTTCACATAATTTGGTTGAAACAGTTTTTTAAGATCCAATCATCACTAAAGCGTATTTCATGTAAGAGAGCCAATAAAAACAAACAGAATGGTCAAAGTCGCCATATTAATATTTAAGGTGGGCTGACTGATTCACGACGTCAACTCATGCATTGAGTAACATGTAAGAAAACGTTCCACCTTAAAAGTTGCCAGCATAGCTGGTGGTGTAGCCTTTGATCAGCACAGTGAATTAAATTATTTTTTCTCCAGTCTACAGCGAGTTAACGTTAACTAGTAAAGATAAAAAGGCAGAAAAACATCCTTTCATTTTAGAAACTTTTGCAACTTTTCCTCAGAATGGATGTTCTAAATGTGGCTTCATTTGCTCGGCACAAGTAAGTAAATGAAATCATCTGCTTAACATTACGTGGTTAACGCACTATTACCCAGTAACAACCCCGCCTACATTTAAGAGTAGTGTCTGTGGTGGAAACGCAACACAGGTCTAGGGTTTAGGTACCTTTTGGCAATACTAAACCAAAGGTACCGAAGTGCTTAATGGAAACGCGGCTTTAGAAATCTCTCCACTGTGAGTGACTGTCATGGTTTCAGCAGCTCCAACCTCCTCTCGTCCCTCCACTGACTCCATTTCCCGCCACCCTATCACTCCACAATGTTGTTATTGGACGATTGTATCCACTTCGGAAAACGTTCAATGACAACAATTTTTTTTTCCAATGTTTTCAAAATGTTCAACAATACAAAAACTTTCTACAATGTCTGTGCATGGTGACTATATGGTATGGTTGAGTTTACCTGCCATTCCACACCTGTCCACCAATTTCCCCCATTGAGTTTTTTGTCTTTGCCCCATCACCTGGTCACTCACTTACTTGCACATCCGATTTCCCAATTAATCTCATTATATAGAGTTCAATTTTTGCTACATTGTCTTTGTTGCAGCCTTGCTTTGTTCTGCCTTACCTCCTCCCAACCTTCCTTTGTTTTGACAACCACTTCCCTGCCTGTATACCTCAGGCCGACTGCCTTCAGGTTGACGATGGTAAGTCTGATTATTGACGAAATAAATAATGTTTCATCCAACCTTGTCTGTCTGCTGAGTTTGCTTTTGAGTTCAATACCAGTGTAAGTTTGTCACATATTACCATAAATTTGGTTAGTGGGGAAAAAAAGATAAATTTGGATGAAGTCACGAGGTAAGAACTGATAAATACCACAGGTAACTATAGGAATATTTTAAAATATTACAGTTAGATTGGTACTAAAGAATTTAAAACATGATCACTATAAAGCCCACTACACTTTATAGGAATAATAGGAATAACATAGGATAATAATAACATAGAATATAACAGCTTGAAATGTAATTTAACTGTGACCTTTTCTGTTTGTGGTAACATCTGTTAAATAGTTTGTAATAAGAAGGTTGTTAGCGTGGGGAAAGATAGCCAAAATCCTAAACAGACAAGGAAAAGACTACAAACCATTAAAAAAAGATGCCACGTTATCGAGCAAAGTTTTAAACATATGAACTTTGGCAAGAGAACAGCAAACACTCCACAATGGCTGCATCAAAGATCAGGACATAGAAAAGGAGTATACTTTAAAGTGCCATTGTGGATATTTTGAAGAGCTCTGCAGCCCAGCAACATATGACATCACCAGGGAAGAGTCCGTGCCAAAATATGCAGAGGTGTGAAACCTAATAACTCAAGGTCTCTCTGCTGTTTACATCCAGTTGCTGTTTTCATTGGGACTGCTGCCATTTGTGATCTGCCTTTGCAAATACACGAGCTTTCCCACTGGGCAGGCACTGTGGCCTGTCTCTAATCTGTGGATCTGGTGGGAAGTCACATCGGGTCAATATTTGTCGGTCCGGTAGGTGGTGATCAATACGGACGGCTGTTTTCACACAGATGATAAGAAGCTCAGTTCAATCTGAGAGCTGGCAGCGATGTTAACTATGACCCTACCTGAGTTCTTTTCTATGAGTGTAGGGTTGATTTTAGAGAAGCAAAGTTGGAAGAAATAATCAACCAAAACTATTTAATGTTAATTTCACTCCGCACCTCTAACTTGGTAAGAAATAACTGTTTAAATCACATTGTGCACAATGGGGAAGTGCTATTCTTGTATACAGCATGAGATGAGCAGAATCCAAAATCCAAACTTTTCTCCCACCAGACTGTTCTCAGTTAAATCATAGACTTGCTGAGTGGGTGACTAATTCTTTGACTAATGTCGTCATGACATTAGTCAACAAGTCTGTTCCAAGGCTGGATTATCAACCAGGCAACATGATCCATGGCACCCACTTTGGGGTTGCCTCAAGACGGGCCAAGAGTGCCCCAATATTTTATAATTTTCATTTTAAAAAAAACAACCATTTTTAATGATGTTTCATTACTTAAAAAAAAGGTGACATTTATATCAACTACATTGTATGTTGTTTTTTAAACATATCCAAACAGAAGAAAAAAGTAATGAATATCAAAGTTTGTTTAATGCAGATATCCTGCAGCTCACAGTTTGCCAGTTGTCATGGTAATGCAACACACTTTCCGGCTAATGAGTTTTTCAGGTACATGGAAGTCAGCAATTGCCAAATTGCCAGCGACAGGAACATCTGTCCCTGTAAAAAGACCTCAAAGAGATGCTAAATATCGGTCTCCAACACAGGCTGAGATGACTGAACCACACATGAAAAATAAATACTTTTTTGTTTAAATTGTGTTTACGTGGTGTATATTCCTATGCAAATTTGTGTTTGATCAAATTATTTCGTAGGACCAAGTAGTTTTATTCATGCATGTCTTTGGGCTAAATGTGTACATGAGGGGAAGTTGGAGGCATTTTGGGTAGTGTGTGCTCATTTTCACCCACAAACCAGCCTTGATTTTATCCATCGATTTTCTGTATCTGCCCTTCCCAGTCAGGGCTGTGGAAAGCCAAAATCAATCCTAGAATGCATTAGGCTATAGAGGTTTTAAACTGTGAGGTGTGCCTCCCACCGGGGGGGCGTGGAGAGAGAGACGTGAGGCAGAGATACTGCGCAAGGGGAAAGGGACAAGTGCATGCCGGTGATCTAAAAACAAATGGATGTCAGTTACTGTAGTTTGGCTCGATGATTTCACCAGCTTTTAGCATGGTCAGAGGTTGGAGCTGCAGCAGCGACTGTGACACACTTATTGAGGTAATTAATGTACTTAGTACCCTTAGTACCTGATTGCTGTATTTTGCATCAAAAATTGTACTTCTCTTAGTCATATGTCAGTCAAATCTGGATACACCAACATGATACACATATTTTTAGATTTTTAGATAGAAGATGTCATTAACGTACATAAATCCATTTAGAAATCATAGAAAAAAAGAGCTCCCCCTAACTCCAGAACTTGCCTGAGAATCATCAAGTTTTCTTCAGTATCAAAAGTAATCCATTGATAGTTGTCTGTACATCCATGGGTAGATTGTAAAACTGAGTACTGGTTAATTTGGCATATGTTTAATGCTGTCAGTTTGCAAAAATGTGGACAAATATAGGCACAAAAAAAGGCATAATTCCTGTTTACATCTCAGGGAACTATAGTTCCAAAAAGTAGAGTGAGGCTAGGGGGGTTTTGTCTAAGAGGGGGCCCACAGTGTCAGACTGAAAACCCCTGGGCTGCAGGTTGGGTGCACCCTTGACAGGTTGCCATTCTATCACACACAAATACTGTGAACAGACATTCACACATATTCAGTCTCAAAATGACCTCACCTGTATGTCCTTGGACTGTGGGAGGAAACAAGAGGACCTAAAGAAACACACAGACACGGGGAGAACAAACTCCACACATCCAGAGAAACACCCAGGACCTTATTGCTGTGAGGCGACAGTGCTAACCACTGAGTCTACGTGCCAACCTTAACTGATGTCACCTTCCAGGATTAGTGGGCACAACAGTCAAACAGTTTCCTCCAACTGCCATTTGGTCCGTCGCATTTTGCCTTCCATACAATGGAGAGCTGAGTGAACAGCAACTCCAGTCGCAGTAACCAGGAGACAGAAACATTTACAAACCCACTGGATTTCCTCTGAGTCTCTCATCCTCCTTCTGTTCATCCTCTGCACGCACCCGTAGTCATGTGTACGTGGAGGCTGTACGCATACACACATACACGCATACACGCATACACGCATACACGCATACACATATTCCCCTTTATACACATCAGCTAGAAACACCCATACTGTACACATTCATACACATGCACACATGCACACCTCATAAAAGGTCAAACCACAAAACACTGCGCTGTGTTGAGTCATCCCCAAAAATGGAAAGTTTTAATCTTTTCAGTCTTTTTTTTATTTTTTTATGATTTTTCTTCTCAACACGAAGAACAAACTGAGAAATAGGAAGAAAAAACAGCCATAAAAACCAGGCCATTTGTCATAATTTCCCGCTGCCGGTAGCTGTGGACAGAATGAGAAAGTGGTGGCGGTAGCTGGGGACGTGATGGTGCATCTTAAACAGGGGAGTTCCACCCAAATGGGAGGGGAGGTGTGGCACTGGCACGGCCCAAAACAGACCTCGAGTCTGGGACTGGAGGGACTGAGGTGGCTCCTGATATGAAGCGTAGCGTGGACGTGGAGGTGATAGATGGAGCTGGAAGCAGGATATCTGGGTAGTGTTGAGGTGTGTGCGTGTGTGTGTGTGTGTGTCTGGTCAGTGTAGAGGGACTTGTAATGCTGTTGGTCTGGCTGGACTCGTGACTGTAGGACACAAGCCATTCGTTACACAGAGACAGTTACACACCAGGCTAAATGAGGCTTATCCAACAGTCTGGCTGGAGGTGTGTGTGAGGGTGTGTGTAGGTGTGTCTTAGAGTTTGAGTGTGTTTTTTAGTATGAGTGTAAAATGTTTGTGTATGTGTGTGCAGAAGCAATGACACATACATTAGAGCATAATGTCTGTGTGTGTTTCTGCCTGTGTGTGTGTGCTCTGTCTCCAGTGTGCCATGTCACCACACTCATAAAAGCCATCACAACGGACGCTAACCTCAAAACCCGCGCGACCC
>NTHP01000083.1:763772-821518 GCA_003416845.1 Oplegnathus fasciatus
AAAAAAAAAAAAAAAAAGCGGCTCTTGATGTGAGAGGAATCAGAATTGAGCTCATTACTTTTTCCACAATGAGAAAGTTGTTTGTGTGACACTCCTAATTCTAAAACTCGTGCATGGCCCGCTTTTATTTGGAAATTTCCCTGGCTGTCCTCTTTACTCCTCTCAACACGCTGGGTCTGCTCGCTTTTCCTGAGCTGCATTTTCCAGAAAAGGCAATAAGTTTGACATAATTGACAATAAACAGAGGATAAGCAGATTAATTAAATCAGCTCAAGACAAACATTGTAAAATGAGCTTTCTTTTGGATGTGAGCAAAGAGAGCACAGACATTAAAATACGCCTGCGTGCCAGTGACAAAGACAAAAGCCCTCAAGTAGTTGAGACAGAATTGATAACATCATGAAAAACTGTATTCCAAAACTATAATCTGCATGGTTCTGGCTTTACAGCCGCTTTGGGCTACAAACAAATTAACTTCTTGCCATTGATTTACTCACAAAGAAAAAAGCGGCTGATGTAGCAAACATCAGTTCTTTTTCTTCTGCGTCCAACCTTTCTTCTTCTTCTTCTTCTCTCTCAGTATCTGCTTTTCTAAAATTGTTATTTACCCAAGGAAGAAGCAGCATGCAGGATCATTTTCAGAAACGCTCGGCTTCACGTTCAGGCAGTTACATTCACACTTGGGAGCTGCCAGTTCAACCACAGTCTGCCACTAATGGCCACCGAACAGCTCTTTTGGAGAAACTGGGACCCCCCCCCTCGGTGGGAGAAGTTGGTGGAAGTTGGGGTTTTTTGTCGCTTGTCCTGCACAAACTTTTACAGCCAGTGTGGGAAATGAACAACTGATCCTTTGATAACAGGCCTTGTCTGAACCCTAGACTACAACCTCATTCAGTAGCTTCTAATAAAATTCTTTCACTATAAATAGGGTAGACATATTCAAGTTACCAAATACTGTGGCGGAATGTAAGTGTATTTACTCAAGCACTGTACTTCAAAACTATTTTGAGTACATTACTTGAGTATTTCCATGTTATTCTACTTTATATGTCTACTTCACTATATTTCAGAGGGAAATATTGTGATTTTTACTCCACTACATTAATGTGACAGCTGTAGTTACTAGTTACTTTGCTAATTAAAGGCTCTGCACACCCACACAGGTGTGTTCAATTACTCTCTAATTAGCTTTCTAGTCAGTGTCAGTTGGGTGGAGCTGCAACAGGTGTTTTCAACCCTTGATTGACATCCCCCTCACCCCTCTGTTGGTTTTGTTGTACTTGTACTGTACAGGGTGGGACAACAACATAGTGTTTGGTGACATCACATAATCCCCAACATACAGTACAAGATTTTACATACAACACTGATAGGCTCCACTCTGCATATTATTTTTACTTTAGGTACTTTATTTTTGTACATCGTTATGAAAATAGTTCTGTACTTTTACTTTATAAGGTATAATCTCGAAGATTTTCATTTTGTTGTCTTTCACAGCACCTACGGCAATAATCAGTAATTGCAGGTGTGTTTTTGAACCTCACTTAAGTTTCAGTTTCACTTTTCTCATCTGTAGTCATCAACCTTTACTTTGTTTGTTTGGCCATAGTAACCATTTACTCACAACACAAGCAGGAAAAAACAGTACGCTGCTTCACACGCAGGTGAGTTGAAGAGCCAGTCTGTTGTGTTAAAAGTCTTGTTGAAAGCCTAACTCTGCGCCGCTTGTGATTTTTCCGGGAAAGTCACTGCCAACACCCGGGTCATAATACTGCAAATGCAAGGGCTTTCATCAGTGGGCCATAGGCTCAATCACCATTGTGTTGCGTCTTTCGGCGATAGATAGTGACTTAACAGACATTTATTTAAATGAAAATCTTCAAGATTATATCTTTAAGTAATATTTTGAATGCAGCACAGACTATTTTGACATTGTGGTATTGCTACCTTTTGAATACTTCTTCCACGACTGACAAAGTATGCTACCAACAATGTGCACTTTTGATTGGCTGATGCAGTGCATTGCCAGATGACGGTGCAAATTTGTGTCGAACAATGGTGCATTTGTTTGACTGTGTGTTGGCATGCAGCGCTCTTCATGAAATGAATGACGGGGATGCGTTTTTTCACACAGTGCTAATGTCGGTCCAAACACGACTTAACTCCCAAAGCCCGGGCCTATTCTTTCTATAATTTCATCACGCCAGTAAAACCTAACCAAAGTCTGATCAGTTATTGGCCCCAAAACCTAACAACAGAACACAGTAAAAGCCTAATGAAACGTCTTACATTAAGCTATACCTGACACTGGCATGAGACTGGCAATTCCCCATCATCCAGTTTCTATACCTGCTTTTGCTTTCTTTAGTCTTTCCTAGCACACACTGGGTGGGGTGGGGGGGTAATCTCTGGTCAGATTGGCCATTCTTAATTTTATGTTCAATGTCATGCAAAAGGTAGCTGAGATTTCACAAAATATCAACTGTGCTTTCATCTCTAATGTTTTAAACAGTAGCAGCACAGTGAATACGCAGGATAAATGCACGAACAAGGTTCAATTTCATGTCTGAAGCTTAAATTATCCTACATGCTTCTGTTTTTCTCTGACCTCTGAACACTCATTTGTTTTCACCACTGTAATGCATTTCTTTACCAAAATCAACTTCTGCACTCTCTCTCCACCCACAGTCCCTCCATCTGTCTTGCTATTCCTCTTTCCTTCTATTCCTCCATTGCACCTCTCTCTCTCTCTCTCTCTCTCTCTGTTTCCTCCATAATGATGTTAATAAAGTGAGCAGAATGGATTATCCAGATTCCCATGGCAGTTTGCCTGCCCTCTGCTCTGTCTCCTGCTCCCCTCTGTTTACTGGAGGGAATCATTCACTTAGCCTTATCGCTTTACACCCACGCTATCTGGGCGCACACACACGGGCCATGCAAACACACTGATACTGATTAGAGGCGTGTTTACATGGTTATGTTGTGGACACAAGGTAAAGTTAAGAGGTGGGAAACACAAAGGGGATTGCAGGCAAGACCTTAAGCCCACTTGTAATGAAGAAGATCAAAGAAGGTGGACAGAAAGAAAGCATCTTCTAAATGCTTTCCAAATGTTTCCTCCCTAAAGAATAAGGAGACATCAGTGTGCAGAAACAGGGCCATATTCCCACCATCGGTCATGGTGTAATTGTTCTAGCAAACCTCTCTCGAATCTAATATAAACTAACGAGGCAGATCGCTCCATCAGACCTTACCAGACAGTCGATGGTGAGCAGAGAACATGCTGTAGTTCCATTAAGCCAAAGTTTCTCAGGGCTTTGGAGAAAGAAATGGGGAGAAGTGAGGGGAGAGGGGCTGGCTGGATGTCGGATTTGTATCCAGTTTTAATAAGCTAAGCCTCTACATACCACAGGCTTGTGCGTCTTTATTATTTCACATGGTCCCTTGTTGGTTGTTACCAAAATTACAGCTACTCTTCCTGTAAAATAAGAAAAGAAAACCAATAATGTGGAAGGAGAACATACCGCGTAATAAGGATTAGAGGAGTATTACCTGAGAAGCATCTCTGAAAGGTGATTTACAGTCGCTGACCAGGATGCACCTCTCCCTTCTATCGTGCCCTGAATGGGAAAATGAATCTGGATCAGCACTTGAAAACTACTGACAAACACCAGGCCAGTTGTGTGTCTTAAAGTGAGAGATTGGACACATCTGGAGGCTATCAAGAGGAACAGGTAGTGTAAGTTTCCCAGACATGGTGCCTAATGTAGAGATGCCTCTGTGTAACTACATTAACTCAAGCACTGTACACATTTTCGGTAATTGTACTTTACTTCACTTTACATTTCTAATCCACCACATTTCAGAGGGAAATATTGTACTTTTATTTTACATCTATAGTTACTAGTTACTTTACAAACTAAGATTTTACACACACAGCATAAAATGAGCTAATGAAATATGATGCACTGTTATAGATTACCCAACAGTACAGTATATAAAATTCTTAAAAATTCCAGGTTCCACCAGGTTCATCATGGTTTTATAGATGGCAAAGTCGGTCGATTGGTCGGCCCACTACTTTGGTCCAGATGGAAATATCTCAACAACTATTGGATGGAAAACTTGTACATCCAGTAATGGGGTGCCTTATATTGTTAGACGACTGTCAATCAAATGAGATCAAGCCACAACCAACATTGTGTGCGGATGAAGGATGGATTCATTTTTTTTGTGGGATTTTAAACCACATTTTCAGAGGTTTTAAGTAATATTCTAAATGTAGGACTTTTGCTTGTAATTGAGGGTTTTTACAGTGTTGCTACTTTTACTAAAGTAAAGGATCCGAATACGTCTTCCACCACTGATACAGAAACTCTCTCTTGAAAGTTTTAAATAGTGATGAAGTTGGTGTATCGTAAGTTAAACTCAAATGTCTCTCAACCAACTAATTTCCAGAGCGGCTGAAGAAAGAGCTAAACCATGAAAGAAACCATTTCCAAAACTTTCCTCATGAGGACGGAGTCAAAGTGCTGCAGGAGTTCAGCAAACATAGCAAATGTGCCGTCTACCTGGGCTGTATCAGCGGGAGAGCTTGAATAATGAACACGATGGAAGAACCAGGGTGAAACGGAGCGCATAAGTAAGATGGGAAAAAAGGATGTTTGCGAAAGTAAAGAGGAACAGGCAGGTAAAGAGCCATGGAGGAGGAGAGTAGGAAACAGAGGTGAGATTGTGGCGAAGGGGCAAGAGAGAAGAGGGGAGGGAGGGAGGGAGGTAGGGAAAGAGACACCGGCCAGTTGGTGAAAACGGGATGGAGACTGTACCTGCGAATGAATATGCACATTGCAATCCTTAATACAGTTAGCCAATTAGCTAAGGGGCGTGCCGTGCCAGCTCCAAAGATTCGTTACGGCCTCAATCAAGTCGTCCACATTCATATAAACTGGCATTCAACGCGGAATCAAAATGGAAAAGTGCTTGATTGAGTTTAGAACGGAGTATTTCTTAAAGAATTAGGAATAGGAATACTTCTGTCTTTATGTTGGTAGCAGTACAACACTTGGATGCCAGACCCCTTTTCACTTTGCTCTTCGAGACCAATCAGCATTATGCAGCGATCGAGGAGACCAATCAAATTTAAGCAAAGCGGAGGAACAACGCTCCCCTCACCCCCTTCACCCTTCGCCCCTTTCTCTCACAATCCCCCTGCCTTTTTTCTTTGCTTCATTCATCCTTTCCTCCTCCTCTCATCTTTCAGACATCATCCATACATCCATGCATCATTTTCCATTAGTCAGCCACTCTATCCATCTATCAAAATATCTAAATCTCTTATCTTTGTCCTCATCTTGCTCTGCAGTGGGGCTCAGCAGAGCGCCACCGGGCTCAGGGCAAACCTAATTTGGACTCTTAATTTCTGTCAGCCTTGTTGGACACAGATATGGGGAGGACGCGGGGGTGGGGGGGTTCTGTAGGCAGCCTCGAGCATGAAGAGGGAGCAGTGCAAAGTGTTCTTTTTTAAAACCCCTTCTTCTCATTTTACTCCTCTCTCCCTATTTTTCACCCTCTCTCATCGTCACTTTTCTTTATTGTCCCCCTTCTTTCTCTAAATATCTTTGCACTCCTCCCTCTCGAGATGCCGCTCCCCCCACCCTCCCCTCACTCTAATTAATTCTGCTGTGAATTAATTACCAGGGGGAATCTTCCCAAAACAGAAGAGAGAGGGGCGAGAGTGGGGAGTAATAGGGAGGGGATCTGCATTAATCACCCCTCTATTCCTCAGCAAAAAAAAAAGAAAAGCTTGAAACAAAAGAGGCCACGAAATGAAAGAACAACACAACAAAAACACGATAAACAAAATTGTTTACTTCGCCCTCACCTCTGCAGCTGAAGCCCCATGGGGATGTGATTAGGAAAACAGAGCTCTTTCTCTCCCTCTTCTTTCTTTTTTTTTGTTTTTTGTTTTTTTCCTGCCCCTCCTTGCTCTGCTCACTCCTCTTTGATGAAGTTGTGGGAGTTCAGAGGGAAGCGGCGCGGCTGGGATATCGCCCGAGCACAAAGCACCATGGGAAGAGCAAACTTTTGCTCATCTGAGGAGAGGGCCGGGAAGAGAGGTGTGTGTGTGTGTGTGTGTGTGTGTGTGTGTGTGTGCGCGCGCGCTGCGACGGCTCTCAGTGCATGCTTATACTCAGGAGTGCTGTCATACCCAGCTGATTAAAACTTCAAAAGTGAATAATGTGAAGTTAAAGCCGTTCACTGATATGTTACCTCATACCAAATCACTTCCCCCTGTCCCTTCCCCTCTGAATGCTAATCGAGATGTTTGTTTAGCTAAAAACACAGAGGCTTGTCAAACTTCAGGGGGCCCAACAAACGTATGACTCAATCCTGCTTATGCGCATGTTGCCGAGGTAACCCAGACTCCCAGAAAGAGTGACAACGAGGGGATATGATGTCAGGAAGGAGTGACAGGATTGGACAACACGTCTCTGTCGAACAATATCGCACTTTTTTATGTCAGACCTCTTCATTCTCAGCTTGGGTGGGAGGACATTTTCATGTTTCTCTCCCACATGGGTGGCATGTGAGCAAAGTCCCTGTCTCTGTGTGTGTGTGTGTGGTGGTGGTGGTGTGTGTGTGTGTGTGTGTGTGTGTGTGTGCGCGCGCGCTGCGACGGCTCTCAGTGCATGCTTATACTCAGGAGTGCTGTCATACCCAGCNGTGGGGGGGGGATGCTAGCCACATTCACAATGAAGATGTCATCAAACCAAACTCAGCCCCCCCCTCCCCACAGACACTTGCCAACCCCACCCAACCCAAACACACATGCATTCACACACTCCGTCTCCACACCACGCCAAGCCCAGATCATCAACACAATGGCTGTTCCCCTGCAATAAAAGGGGGATTTGAATGAAATCCTAAACTGCGGTGCACCACATAGGAAATGTCCTGACCCGTGGTCAGAAGGATAAAACTTGTCTATTGAGATATCTTGAAGCATGCGACATGACAACAAATAGCATGGGGCTGCCACCTCCCTCTCTACTTAGGCTACAACGACACCTTCAGTTTGTTTCAAAGTCACATGGACTCACCAGCAGCTTTTTTATTGGACTGAGCTCCATCAGTACCAGTTAAGAAAATATGAAAAAATAGCTGAACACGAGCATCTGTCCAGACTGTGGTTTTCCCTCAGTTCATTTTGTTATGATCGGCTTTCCAAGCTTGAGTAACTGCTGGCTATCAGATGTCAACATCCGTCTCCTCATACCCATAAAATTCTGTGATTTGGGGTTTGTTTCCTGTTGTAGGTTCAGATTGTAATTGTAATGAATCTCACCGCAGTTTGCTTGGCAGTGGAGCGAAACCCGCATTTGCTGTCATCACTTGATGCAATTATTTCATGCAGACGCCAATTCAAATGGCTTCATTCTCACCTGGCCAAATGAAACACACTAATGGAGTAAATGCTCCAGAGATGGAATAAAGAACTCCAAACATACTTAGTTTAAATGTGCTGCATGAAGCTTTCCCACATGGCACCTTCACACAACCAGACACCTCTCTGCTACCAAACTAAACTGTAAACATGTTTAATTCATGGAGGCAGAGACAAAATAAGTGGCCAATTATAATGATATAACAGAAGCAAAACCTTGTCATGATTCATGTTTGTGAGGTGATAGGATAAATATGGTTCAAAAGGGTTTTGGATTTAGAGTTTCTGTGGGAAAAAAAAAGCCAAAATATTGCCAGCATATTACTGTAAATGACACTGCATGGGAATAAAAAATGCAGACATGTTACATAACTTCTGGTAAAGTTTGTACTTTAACTCCAGCCTTGCTTCAAAAGGGTAATCATGTTTTGCCATGCAGGGTTGAGTGAGAGGGATAAATGTTGTTAGTACATGCCTGTGCACCACCAAATCATACATAATGGTGCATGTTTTCTTCTTTCTCGAAACGTGCTGCACCAGTAGGCATTAAAAATTTGGTTATGTGAATGCACTCTTTATTAACCCTTTAAGTTGTTTTTTGCTCGCTGTTCACTCCCATTATTCACATGCTTACGGCATAGTGACTACATGTCAGCTAGCCAGGTATACCGTGTATTGTTCATTTCACAAGAAGTTAGGCTTCTCAGAAATGCCATCATTTGGCTTGTGAGTGCATTATAAGACACTTTCTATGAAAAAGACCTTTACACGATTTGAAAATGTCTTTTGCAAGTGTTCCAGGGATTTAAGAACCATGCTGATTCTATGATTTAGTGTTGCTAAAAATAACCCATAGTGTTAAATGGAGAAAAAAAGGACAGTAAAAAGGAAGACTTAAGACTCTTATTGTGTTCAGACAGAACATGGAGCGAATTTTAGAGGTGGTGCAATCATATGCAAAGTCAATGTGAATGAGATTAGACACAAATTTGCCTGGGGTAGAGCAAAATGATGTGAAGGTGCAGTTGAAATTGTTTGAACTTTAGTGAAAAATGTGCGCTTATGTCCAGGCTTAATGAATCTGGTTCATAAACACACAGAGGCAAGAGGAAAAAGGAGAGAGACTGGAGGGAAATGAGTTCAGTCAGAGGCTGAGCTGAACACAAACACACTCCCACTACATACATGGTCGGTGCGTCCATTGCTAGCTAACCTACAGCTTACGTCTGTACAGTTGGCACAGTAAATTGGCTGTTTGGGGTGAATGGTCCAGTGGCCAAATTCGTGCGAAAATTTGTTTCGGTTTCTATCTGAACACACCTTTAGAAGAAGAGGTTCAATATTTGACACAAAAAGCATCAATCAGGTGTCAAGCAGCAAAGGGTTAAGCTGCAAAAGTGAGACAATGCCAGACTGTTGCTTTGCTCAACCCAAGTAAATGACACAAGACCACAGATTTCTCAGACTGCCGCCATCTGTCATTTCGGACACACTCCATCACACTCAGTGACGCCTACTCTGGTGTTAAGCGAGGTGGCTTCAATGTGTCTCAACTTAGTCTGGGCTCCTGTCCTCCACACAGAGGCCTATCGACACCGTTTGGAAGCGGGGATGATCGATGAGGCACTGCGTCATTCCCCAGAGCGTGCTCCGTCAGAACCGTCACCGTGCGCCTCGTGCCAAGCCCGCCGACGTCCAAAGACAATGTGATGCATCAGTCATCGAGCCAGATTTTTCCCCTGGACTAGATGATCTGAGCCCAAGTTAGAGGGTGGTTCATTTTCCCCTGCTCTAATCCCATCTCCAGCCATGAACCATCAGCTGCTATCCCAACTCAGGCCGCATAGAAACCAAAGCCTTGTGTATTTCAGTCCAAAGCCAGGCCTGTCTAATTTAGCCCACTTTATCACACCAGTAATCAGACCATTACTCCCACACAGAACAACGTGTTCCAGATTCATGCCAACACTCTATTCAGTCCGATGTATCTCATCGAGGCTGTGCTCCTGAGCCAGCAGAGACCAACATGTTTCTACCTCATGTCCAGGGAACCTCCACTGTCTCAGTCCTGAGCTGGCACCAGCAGCATGTGGGGAGGGGTAACAGAGGAACTGGGGTTTGCTGGGGCAGAAGCTGCAGGATGAGAGACATCCACACAAACGCAAACCAGATGGAGCGATAGACGGATGGATGAGTTGGGAGGAGAGCCTGAGTCATCCTCTCTCTGAGTCCTGTGATTCTGTTTCTTTCAGTGGAGGCTCCGCTGTAGGCTGTGTTTGCCTGCAAACTGTATGTGTTCATATACAATAGGTACTTTCAACTCAGATTGATTGGTCAATGCAATCCAGCCTTGTGGGTAGCTGTGCAACATCAAGAATGGAATTGGTTAAACTACTCAGCAATCTTTTCGTTCTTTTTCTTTATTGTACAAAACTGTACAAAAACTTGCAAGACTGCATGCATTAATAACCTCTGTGCAAAAGCTGCAATGCACCCCATACCTTCTCTATCAGCATCACACCAGGTATTATTCCTAAAAGACCGGAGTATGCGTGAAACAAACTAGTTTGTATGAAGTGTTGGTTTTTTAAGTGGGTAGTTTTGGAAAGTTGCAAAAATTGTTGGATGCAGCCCCCTATTACAATGTCAAAATGGAGTTGGGGGCAGGGGTGTTCAGACGCTGTTCGACCATCCAACAAGCACGTTGTTTGAAGCATACTGATGCCTTAGTGTGTAGAAGTCTCTACTCAGTTGTACACAATCTATCTGCTGCTCTTGTATTGTTTGTGTGTTCCCTTGTCTTTCCTTTTCAACAACACTGGCTTTAGCAAGTGTTTTTTTATAGACTTTTTGGTGAAATATTTCATTGTACATTTAAGAAAAATATGGTGGCCATTTTAGGACACCTCATATTCAGCTTGTCAAGCCACAAAGAACAGCTGAGGCTGACAAAGTGCAGGTAAGGCTGACAAAGGACCACTTAGGCAGATAAAGTACAGCTTAAGGTGATGGAAGTCAAGCTAAGCGTAGCAAACATACAGCCTAGACCAGTGGTGCTCAAGCATTTTTTTCCAATGTACCCCCAAAGCCCTTAAGAGATGGGTTCAAGTACCCTTGTTAGCTTTTTTTATGTGCTATCAATCGCAGTACTTAGTGTAAAGGTATTACACCCGACTCTGGTCAGTTGAAAACTGAGGCATGTGTTGTGTAATCAGACCACCATAGTTCAGAGTCACACCAATTTGTGACCTCATTTGTCTGTTTCTCTTGCACATGTGGAAATTATCAAATCATAATTTTTCAAATTAGTTGAGCTATTCCACAATCTTTCCATGTACCCCCTGGTAACTGCTGACGCACTTCATGCTGTACAAGTACCCAGAGTTGGTGCTTGGCAAGGTGAATCTGAGATATCCTAAAAGGGCCACCATACACTTGTACCTATTTCTGATCTCTTGTATGTCACTAATATTTCCAAATCATTGTTAATAGCACATGATGTAACTTTCTTTTTTGTTCCTGTCTAAATTATATGGATATGTTTCACTAAATCAAATCCTGAGCCACTCAACTGACATATCTCATGAACTCACTCACACTCACATCAGCGTATGTCAGCATTTCCATGTAAATCTTACATCATTCTTCTGAGATAAATGTCATGGTTTTGGCAGCCTTCGCATGGAGGACAACAAGACACAACAATGAAAATGAAGCCAAATCGCTGACAGGACTGGTACTTGAGGAGACGCCTCATTTCAGTCAAAATATGTATGATATACCGTGACTGAAATGTGTTTGAAATAAAAACAGATGTGACATCTTTTGTTATTGTTACATTACGCATACTTGTCTTTTTAAAAGTGCTGTCAGTTCATGTTGGTATCGACTATCAGTTGAAGTTATAAGGAGTGCTCCAAATAAAGAGCTGAACACTTTCCCTCCTCTCGCTTCTCTCTGCTTCTGACACAGTTTTCACACAGTTTTCGTTCTTTTTCCACCCAGAGAGGAAAGCCGACAGAAGTCAGGTACTGAACAAAGTCACTCCGTCCGTCACACCCTCTCCATCCTACTAAATCTATCAGCGTGCAGGCCAAAAGAGAATAAGGTCTTCACTTGTGTCCACATATAGGACCATACACTTCCCCTCGGAGAGAGAGAGAGAAAGAGTGGCAGAGAGCGAGAGGTTGAAATGAAAGAGAAAAAGTGACAAATAACAAGAAACATGACAGCCCTGATGTCATTCACCATTAGAGGCTATTAGTGGTTTTGAATGTTCCATTGAATGTTTTCACGTCAGTGTAGTGTGGGTGAAAGCCCATTGACATCTTACTATCACCCCATAAGTAACTTCACACACTCTTGTGTGGATGTTTAGTGGTAAATTGGGAGTAATGAAGCAAAAGTGGGGTCACAGTAGCTCTTTGACTAGCACGGCTTCCACTACACTTACCAAATCACACGTGAACACAAACACATACATACACAGGCCATCACTCCGTCACCACCTAGCAGTCGACGGTATGACGTCATCAGCAGTGGCCCATCCTGTTTTTCCCTTGGCAGCGCGTTTGGTCTGTCAGGCTGAGGTGGTGCTGACCTGAGGAATGAAAGATGAAAGGGAGAGGGTGAAAAGAAGCATGGGGAGAGCTGCAGGAGAAGACAGACGTGCACACACACAGACCTGTCACCACCTCATCACCACACTATTTCCAACCACTTGACCACTCATGATTTCTCCCTCCTTTCCACACAACTTACCTTTTATTCTCTCATCTTGTTTTGCGTTGCTTTGAACCATATGTTGATCTTTTATTGTGAAAATTGTTGTACTTTTTTATCTTCATTCATGCTGTGGTTTGATTGAGACAATGGGAATCTAAGCCATGACTTAAATTCATCTGACTGGCCAGTGGGACCGCTCAACCCGCCACCCTTGCTTTCTTTCATCACTCCTGACAATCATTGCGGCTTACATGGACCATTTGAGGCAACTGAGTTGCAGAGAGGACAAAAAGACAATTTCAGCATAGACAACAATAATAGACAGTCGGGGAGTGTGGCTTGATTTGCAAGTTGATGCAGAAACGGCGTCCGCGCACATTGGCTTTCACGCTTCTTGTGCTTTAATGATGTCTGTGTGCTAAAAGGACGGCACAGCAGAAAACTCCAGCTAGCTGACCAGTGGTTCCAGTCCAACCAATCCTTGAATGAGGCACATAGCAGCGGTGCAACCCCATCCACGTTCTTTCAAACATTACAGTGATTGATCTCGCATGTGACTCCTGAATGCAGCAAACATGTCCAATTGGTTTGAACCTTTTACTACCCCCTGCTCTGCCAAAAGGGACTCTATCACCACATATAACTTTAATGAGCTGTTAGTGCTGCGAAAAGCTACATGAATATGAACATGTAACATACTGTTTAACTAAACTTGTTAAAGGAAAATGGCTCAGAAAATGAGGACTGATGTTACACCTAATTTATGAGGAACTTTTTGCAACTAGAGTTAAGAAACCCTATGGAGAAATGTCTGATGTGTAATGAATGTCTCCACTTATAATAAAGAATTACCTCATGTTACCTTATACTTAGAATAAGTCAATAATAATAATAATAATAATTAGTCAAATTCAAGATAAATCACAGCACTGGTAATGGATCAGTGCACTGTATCAGCCGGTACTGTGAGTTGGGGTGTCACAATTGTTATCGGAGAAAAGCCAGATCCATGGATTCCTACTTTGTGATCATTTTTAAAAGGAACACTCTGTTGTAAAAATCATCCACATACACTGCAAGGCAGACTATAAAACTAAAGACTTAAAAATGTAATGTCTCCCTACCTTTAAAACGATGCCCAACGATGTAAAGAAACCTAGACAAGTTCCACTTTCATCGCAAGGGTCTAATCAATAACAACAGAATGAAAAATAGTCAGTTTGATTTAACTGAGGCAGACTACAGTGTTAGAGGGTTAAGAAAACTTTGATTTGACCACTTTCCCTAAGTGACAGATGTCTTAAACTCAACAAGTAAGTGGTTAAAAGACACTCTGCAGGACAGAAGCTGAAGAAATTCATCAAGGGGCACATCTACAATGGCGGCTACTGTATGAGTACAGGGTGAGCAGATGTGGGTCACCTTGGGCCCAGATTCACTTCCACAACCGGCACCAAGACCAGAGCAAGCGGAGCAGAGCGGAGCTCAGCAGATATACAAGCTGCCTGCCAGGACCGCAGCCCAGAGAGCTTTTATAGGAGCTGGGACTGGTTATAGTAGGAGGAGGGAGGGAGGATAGAGGGAGGTTGGTGGGGCGGAGGAGTTGGACAGCAGGGGTTATGTTTCCATGCCCCTGTGTGAGTGTGGATGATCCAAAACCCCATGTCTGTAAATGTCAGAGTTAGGAAGCAGAATCCAAGACTGAAATCTCTATAAGCAGTCCTGTAAGAAGCAGTAAACTCAGACTGGAATGGAACTGAGATCTTTATCAAACTATAGGCGGACACATTCTGCTGCCCAGGCACTGCCAGGACAGCACAAGCTCGTACAGTGGCAGCTATTGTGGAAGTCCGCCTTCATTCTGCTGTCCTCCATCTACCTTTCATTAGTAGTGGAAACAGTTCTTTTTTACATAAAGTTAATTAGTGCCTATATTGTGAAACAAAACTCAGTTTCTCTACCACCAAGTCAACAGACCAATCCTTAAAGCTTCTGAAAAAGAATTTAATTTAATATTTCTAATCTCCTGAATCTTATTTGGCTTTATTGACCCTACTTGTACCCGTTTGTCTCCAAACCCCAACACTCTTTTCATGGTCAATGAACCCTTAGACAGGAGATAACGTTACTTGAGACATTACCATTTGATGCATGAAGATATGGCGAACATGAGATTGACAGTATGACTCAAAAAATACAATAAGAACAGATGAGTCATTTGCAAATGTTGTTACAGTTAAATTTGGATACTGTAGGTCACATTTCAAAACAGTGGTACGATGTGGTGTACAGTGGAAATCTCTCTTCAGAGGGCTAGCTTCTGGTTCTCATTATTGTGAAGGGAGAGTATCTACTCTGCACGCCCTGCACTGTTATAGGCTTAGCACATTTCGTGAAATCTGAGCACCAAACACTAACTTAAACATCTTGAGTGGTCAAAAGCAGTGAAATAAATATTCAATTGAGTACTCAGTCACTCTGGAGTCTGCTTTTTGCCACTTTTGCTTTTGAGCAACACTGAATTTGAATAGCAGATAAAACTTAGTCTTTAATGACAATTCTCCTTTGACATTGTCACATTAATGTTGTTTGTAATGTTTTCACATTATCATTTGATACTTTGTCATCATAAAAATATTGATTATAGCCACTTTAAAGGCACCCTGTTGAGTTTTTGACCACTAGTTGTGTTATGGGTTATGGAAGACGGTGAGCGGGTCCCTGTTTTGTTTGTATCTTGTGCACACACAGGAGGACGCACATGCGCAGTACATATTCCTGATGACATTTCCCGCTAATCTGCTGACTGACATTTAGTGGCCGTAACGCTCCAACAAACGTGGCAATTGCCAGCAGAGGCAAGGAAGAAGAAGACTGCTAGCTAGCAAACATGGATGTAAACAATGCTAGATACACGCCGCCACCATTGGCCTACTACTTTTTTGGTCCAATACAATACCCTGTAATATCCATCAGATGCAAAGAGGAGAAAGGTTTTTCAACCCGGCAGCCTTTTAGGAAGACCAGGGAGAACAAACAACATGAGGTAAAACAGGGGCAGACCAGGAGTTTACTCCAATGTCTATTATTGTACAAGGGTTGCAATGATTGTGCTGGAGATCAGCTGGATATAATAAAGTGATCAAAATGACATTGTGGTTTCTAATATAAACCACACTTTAGAGTGTGCTCAGAGAAAAAAAAGGCTTTACATGAGAAGAACAACATATACTGTATTCTAAAAAATATGAAAATAAAGGAGGATTTGAAAGAAGTGATTATTAGAAACATAAGAAACCACACAGCATGACGAAGTGGGCAAAAAAGTCTGAAAGTGCAGTTTAAGGAGATGATGTTGGATTAGCAAACCTAGATTCTTCTTCTGTTTGGTCACTAAAGATGGGATTTCCTGTCCCAGGTGCTCACACTGGCGACCAACAAAATGCTTTTCACGCTGTAGATATATGTCCTCATGCACAACCTGTGCAACTTCCCATTTACATGATTCCTATTTGAATTTTCTGATGAATAAAAAAAGATGAAGACATTTTTCAGAATTCCTGTCAGCACTGTTGTGACAGTCATGCTGTGTATGGGCTTCACATTGACCTCAACTGTTCACAGAGCTAAGATCAGATCCTGTTGGGAACTTATTTCCTGTATTCCTGAAATGAAGTGGTGTAATGGGGACGTGTGCGACTAATGGACTCCATCATTATATCTCATCATGTAGGGACTTCTACAGGACATTTTACTTTGCATCGCATCAGGTGCATCTGCATAATTTCCTTATGGCACAAAAGGACATTGCTTTATGAGACCAAACAGGAAGAGGGTGCTGTCATACCAGTGTGCACACAGTTAAAGGTTTTAGAGTCTCTGGCAATAGAATAGCAAAGTGGGAGCAGGTATTTCGGCCGCCCTGAGTTCCAAAAGTAAAAAGTCCCATTCATTTTCTCATAGACAATGTTGACACTTCCACAGCTTGGGTCCCCATGAAACTCTCCCAGTTGAATCATCAGAACAAAAGATCTACAACTGTATTATATCTGGTTGTTTGATAACAAGTCAAAGGTACAATTCTGTTCTAAATAAAAGGTGCATTTGGCTAAGAATCATACAATAACACAGCATAAAATTCTGCTATGTGCGCTGCTAACAGCTGCAGAAGCTAAAGATTGCAGTGTGGAGTCAACGGTCATGCCAAATTGATGGAAAAAACATTCTCAAAAAAGTAAGCTGACATAATTACAACTAGAAAAACAACAACAAACATACAGGATCATTACACCACCCAGAATCCTCCTGTGTTTCTATGTTGAGCTCTATGGCAGAAGTTTGTCCTCTTTACTGTTGCCGTACAGATACAGTAGTAATACTACTGGAAAGAGACAGACCAGACTTGTTGACCCAGGTTTCATTTGTTTACCATAATTACAACAGAAGTTACAACACAGTTTATTTGACAATTACTGGTTAAGGATGTAATATGTAGCACACGAATAAAAGATCGTGTATACACAAGCAAATGAGTGTATGCACACACACGTAGAGACACACACATACATGGTCCAGCTGAACACATCATGTATTTTTTGGCTAATGGCTCACATGGCTGGTGGTTAAGTGGGCAGGCGTCTCCACCACCCCCAGCAGTGTCTGAGGAAAGACCACAACCACCATTTCCTCTCCTCAGCCAAACCTCCAGCAACCTCAGGAGAGGGAGAATATTCATGTGTGTGTGTGTGTGTATGCGGGTCTGCCTGTAAGCAGTGTTAAAAAGCCTCCAGCGCCTCCCTACTACAAGCCAAGCCCCAATCACAACAAATCAGAAACAAACTCTAAGTGGAATTGCAACATGCTCCCATGTTTGGATCTCACTCCTCCTAAAGATCTTCAGCTTTTGTTTCTCCCAGGGGTAAAATGGAGTTACAAAGACCCTGTGCTGCCATGTAAGTTAGATAACATTCCCAGTAAAAGTGAACCCCTGGCTATGCTAAACTCAGCCAGAAGACGACATGCCAAACTGCATATGTGTGTGTGTGTGTGGGAGAGAGACATTAAGACAGGGAATGGGGTGGGTTTGTTTATTATCAGTCGCTGTCGTAGTTAATGGGCTTGATCAGTCACTTACTGGAGAGATTTGTGGCCCGTACAGTAGCTGCCAGGAAAAATCCAAAAGCAACGCGCACAGACAAACATATACACACTTACAGCAACGGTTTTTATCCCACATACAAACACACAAATCCTCCCTCGACATCATTCTGTCACAAGACTTCCTCTGCTATCGCTTAACAGTTGTTTGGCTCGACCTATCTCATCTTTTCAGACGTTTCCGCTAAACTAGCCATCTGGCTACTTCTGCGGGACCAAGAGCCTGTCACCACCTTCATAATAAAAGTCCTTTAATCTAGCTTTGGCCTGCAACTCCTCCCTCAAAACACAATTTTCCCTCTGTGCTTCTTTCTTTGTGAACTCGGTTATGTGAGACAATCTGTGGTTAAATACTCAATCAAATCCTTCGGCTCTGGGTAAGCCAGGTTATCCAATTATCTGCAGTGTTTGGAAGGCTCTCCTCCTGTGCAATTCCACATCAGTAGAGGAGATGAACGTTCCTTGAAATTACATTTTTGTACTTCGGGTGTGGCCCGGATTTATGAAATTTCGTGGCAAATTTCAGTAGGACCTGTGCTAATAAAGCAAATGCACACAATTTTCTTTACACAGAGTTCCACTTTGGTGAATGTTGACTAGTAAATTTGAGCCATTGTGTAGCTCATTAGCATTGTTGCACCATCAACTTTTTATACTGCTTCAGAAGAGCGGAACCGTTTTCAGGCAGTTATCAGACCAGAGTTGATGGTACAAATACATCTTGTGTGACCAGGCCTTAAGTCTGAGGATCTGGTGGAACTCACCACGCCTTTATCTAGTCCTTGTGAGGGTTGCGTAAGTACAAAATTAAAGCTGAATGAAATCTGCACAGCAGCAAACGAAGGAAAATTCCCATTAAAAAAAACACATTTCTTCCAATTTATAGATAACCTTTTATTCCTATGCTGAAGCATGGCTCTCTGAACAAATACTGAAGGAATTTTAGTCTCTCTGAGACGAAAGTTGACAATCCTGAGGGAAACGTGGTAAAATCTTTGGTTGCTAATCCAAAATGGTGGTCATAGATCGCTCTTTGAGAGACGTCCACCAGCAGTGTCAAAACTTTGGCACCAAAAAAACAATGTGACTGTTGTTACGACCCATGTCTACAAACCAAGCAATCAGAATACAATGTGTAATTACACAGAATACAGCGGTTCAGGGGGGAAAAAAAGACTCTCCTCACTTTTGACGCATAGAAGTGGCAGCACTATGACCAAGTCTTCTTTGTTGGTTTTTATTTTACACATAAGAACAGCACAGACGGATGACGTGAGCTGACGATGTGCCTCTGCTCTCATATACTTTTTTTCCATTTACATCGTAGCGCCACGATTCACTGCGCATTCGTTGCACAATCTGACATGATATCGCACAGTCTGACACCGATTGTGACCAGTGCCACATCCCGCACAGTGTGGCATTCAATAAACTTACATGAATGTTGTTGCACAGTCTAACGGCGCCTTTAGTTATAAATATATATTGTTATAAAAATGCATTCTTCCCCAAACTACACATTCAAATGTGCTAAAAATGCCACATGTGTCAACAAATCCTCTTTTTAGATTATAATTTAGAAAGTATGTTTTTTTTCCTGGCGCGGCTGAAGAGTCCACATCTTTTTGCAGACAAAATTGGTGCCTTGAATGACATTAATATCAGATTCAGAGTTCATAAACAAGACCTTGTTCCCTTAGTTAACTGGGCTCAACAGAGGTCACCTCAGCTTGGTCCAGCAGTGTGAAAAAGTCCTACATGTGGTATTACAGTGGTATTGGTCCTAATTATGTTAACTGCAATGCAGCTTTCTCTGACCGCAGCACCAAAGGTTTACAGGGCTCTCATTATACACTTAGATTCTACTGTAAACCAGGAAACAAGGAGCCAGTAAGCTGCTGCTCCAAAACCGCACCACTTCCTAGTATGTTCAAAAAAACACTTTGTTCCATTTCTTTGTTGTCCGCCGTGATCACTGTCAAAAATCAGATGAATGTTTGAGTCGTTTGCCAACTGGCGCACACGCACAATCAAAATTGTGTTGTGATACTGTAAACTTTGCATTTGCAGTTGTTTTGATTCGGTTTGATGTTTTGCCGATGGTTATGTTACATGATACCTTAGCTGTTTTTTAGTTTACTCATGTGCTAATGGTCACAGCTGTCTTATGATCAAGGATGTATAAGACAAAGAGGATACGTATGACTTGTGGTTAATGTAAACTGGTTACACTTCCTGAAAGTTCCAACTAAGTTTATACCTTGTGGTCCACTTCCTCTGTTTCAAAAACGCATTAAGAGTGTAACATACTCAGACAATCCTGCTGGACTGCTCAGTATTATTTCAAAGGATTGGTTCTGAAAACACAACACATTCCAGCTAAATACATATTGAACCATTAATCCTATTGGACTTATAATGTAGTATAACACGTCATTTACAACACTATATGTATTTTTAGCAAAGATTGTCCCTGTGGGAATGGAACCCTTAACGCTAGCAGTGTTAGGGCCTTCCTGTGTGCGTTGACTTGTGCACACGAAGACTCCTAAAAGACTTGACTCAGGTCTGAATATACAGTAGCTTATCAGGATGGCAACTGCGTTAGTACCACTGATAAAGAATACATAAAAACTTAATAATTATAATAAAGAGTAACAAACTGGCATAAAGTTTGCCTGTGCAGATCACAGAGCCAAGGCCTTGCATTAGCAGAATTAGAGGGTATTTGAGAGCGGCTCAGGCTAAGCCAAGAGTACTGGGCATACTGCTGAAGATTATAACCCGGCCTGCAGCCTTCGGCAGTCCTGTTTCCAGCCCATTTCTGCAAAAGATCATAGTCTATTGGCTGAATATCTCTGCACTAAGTGCCATGGAGGGAGAGAGTCCTACTTAGCCAAGTCCACTGGTCCACTGGCAACAGGGGCTGGCAGTATAAAGTCCCAGCTCCATAGTTTAAACAGCCAACAGTAGATGATTGGCCTGGCAAAACAGACCCACTCTGCCTAGCAAAACACATGGCAGTGCTTATGTTCTTAACCCTTCCTCAGGTCTTACACTATAGTATAGCTTGAACATATAACACCATAGAAAAGTGGATGGCTCAGACTATTGTCCCTTATGTCAATACATGATGGTTTCTTCAAAATGTTTGTTGGTGGTAGCCAACAGGCTGAAGATGTAGACCTTTAAATCTGAAAAGAGAATCAGAAATGTGCTGCCAGCTCACAGCTACTGGTGTCAAGTTTGTTCTTGAGCAAAGCACAAAATGCTCAACTCCACTGGGGCTGCTTAGTGGCACTCTGAATGTTCTGATCTGCTTAAAGGCGTGCATTAAAGTGTTAGCATTAATAGAATCATTGATTGAATCAAAATAGGAGGAGTGGAGGTTGATGTAGCTTTTATAAAAGCCCCACTTACACTTGAGATTTGCTGAACCTGTGTGGTTTTGCGCCAATCTCAAAGGGAAATCAAGTAGAGAAATCAAGATTTACTGCCTTTTTAACTGCTGGAATTTGCAAGTAATGGTAAATTACAGACGGTGAAATGTTCTAATGGAACATGCAAATTTACAATTATTATGGTTCTAACATTCAACAAAGAATCACCTGCAGAATATATGCATGGTCTATAGTAAAAATGTAGGTTGTTCCTGTCATTTTTCATCTGCATGTCTTTAACTTGGATATTACAACAGTTACTACTGTGCTGTATGTATTGTACACTATAAACAAACATTAACATAGCATCTGTGATGTCACACAAGTTTCTGGAGGGAAGTTTCAAAGATTTTTTCCAGGTACATTATGGGAAATTGAGGATCCAGTATTTTTGTAGCTTGACCAATACAAAAGACTAAAAGTCTGGATATATCAGCCTCTGCTACTTACATTTTTTAAGACATTTTTTTTGGCATTTTGTTTGACAGTTGGCAGTACAGACAATGAAAAGAAAACAAGGAGAGGGTATGACATGCAACAAAGGCGCCTGGCTGGAATCAAACCGTGGACCATCATGCCACCAGGCGCCCCAACCATTCTTTTTTACAATCTGTCTCTTGTGTGTGCCCCAAACTTTATGGTTCAATGCTAAATCACTCGAGTGCCTCTTCAAAGAGTCAATCATTCTCATCGCAACCCAGACAAATTAGAGGTGAAATCATACTAGTGAGGTTGTAACTTCCTGTAGGGGAAAAATCTCTTTGTATTTCCAGAGAAAATGTCTGACCCATTGAATGAAATTCATTTGAATCTGATTTGAGTTTCTGAAGCCAGCACCTTGCAGCCATTAGACAGAGTGCAGCTTAGAACACTAACACATTGGCTCTGGTACTCAGCCATGGAGGTTGCAGGTCAGATAAGATGATTTCCGTCAATGTAGTGGCAAAGGTTTACTTTGGTCATACATTACTTTGTACCCATTCATTTTTTCTTAAATAGGAGTATGCTAACATCGCAATCAATAAGTCTACGCAACTTTTATGCTGCTGGAAACGGTTTGCTCCTCACATGTACTGAGACGTCACTTATGGTTACTTACTGTATTGTTTTAAGATGAATATTCATGGAATCTTTGACTCATTGATGAAATGCTTTCATGATGACAACATCCCAGAGAAGGGGGTAAATCAGTCAGTTTAGTTTATGGAAACACAATCAATAGTAGAATAAACCCAACGCATGAATGCAATGCATCTGCAGCGCAATCGATCTGTCATCTGAAAGGAATGGACTTCCATCTGAGAGCAACACGTTCAACAAATTAAATGTGATCCAAGGGTGAAAGTGACAGGTTTGTGAAGAACAAAATGTTCCCATGTTTATTCAACAGTGGAGGCCAACCTCTTCCAGCAACCCTCAACGAGGACCACACCTCTACTGTACACCTCGGCCTGAACTGTGACACCAATGGCAGCTCCCACATACAGTAATGCTTTACATCTACAAAAAAAGTCCATGTTTGACGACACAAACACACACTTTCAGACACACAAACAATCAGTAAACAAAGTGCTGAGACTGTAGTCCAAACCTCAAGCCCCAGACCTCAGACCTTAAGGCCTGCACGTGGCCTTAACATCTCTTAACATGCTGTCCTGAGACAGAGGCAGAGTGACTGATTGAGTGCCAAACAGTAAGAGACAGAGAGACTGACAGGAAGGCAAATTGGACCAAAGAAATCCCCTAAAGCTGATTGTTACACACAAGGAAGAAAAAGGCACAAGGAGAGGAGTAAGAATAGATAGGGCTGTGTCCCTCGCAGCCTGTCTCTGTGTGCTTTTCGGCGCTGTATGTTGGATGGTGGGGATCAGATTGCAGCACTGAGCCCTGCCAGCCAGATTTCTTGGAGCGCCCGGCGCTGCGTTCTGCCAGAATTGTGTCAATAATCTGAGGCGGTGGACTCCTTCCACCTCCCAACCCACTGCCTGTTTATCAGCCCTGCCAACCACACACACACACACACACACACACACACATGCACGCACACACACACAATACAGCAGTGCACAAACATATGGAGGGACAGACTCATACATAAGCTTGTTCATACTGTGTATAAACACACCCAGTGGCATGTTTTCACTGTAGTTTTTACATTTACTACAGAAGAGAATGCAGAAATATATACTGTACAGTCTATACTTTCCTCACTAACACGCATGGAGCACATATGGCCCATAATTCAATACTACACATTTGGTGTTGAAGATTTGCCGTAAATTAAATTGCACAGATGTAGTCATTGTAAATTATTGTCGGTTGCGTGTGTTTATATAACCCCCATTTACTCTGTTCATATTTATATCCTATTTTTCTTTGATGTATCCTATTACTTCTTGCTGCTGCAATAACCATATTTCTCAAAGGAGATCATTAAAGTTTCATCTAATCTAATCTCATCAAATCTAAAAGCCTCATTTTTACCCCATGTGGCACCGCGGCTCCACGTCCAAGTGGAATTGTTTGGAAAAAGTTGGAGTTTTGCTCTTTTTTAAGCTGCCAGAACTTACAAGAAATGGTCTGGTTGGTTGAGATACAGCAAAGTTTTATGTAACAATATACTAATCTGCTCAGCTGTATAACATTCAGAAAAGAACCTCCTGCAGAAGTTATGAAAGAGAGATGCTAAGTAAATGCATGAATGGGGACTTATTCAATAATACACACTTGGCGTTTTAGATTGAACTGTAGTTATAGTAAGAGAGTAGAGATATTCATGCAATTGGTGCAGCTGGACTGTGAAAAGGTACACCCTAGAAGCTGTGAATTTCTAGATAATGTTAGATTGTATTACATAAGATCCACAGAGAGGCTAATTTGAGATCCTGCAAAATTCTCTCACACCCTGTTTCTCTCTGATCGCTAAGGACTGACAGAGGCCACAGCAGGCCAAATCTGGTCAAAGGCAAACATCCAATATGAACCAGTGGGAGAGGAAACGCTGAATAACTCTAATAATAATAATAAGACTCTATTTCTCACTCAGTCACTTTCCCTCCCTCGCTCTGTCTCTTTTCTCTCTCTTCACTGTCTTAATTCTGTCTTCAGTCTAATTTCTTTGCTTCCGTTCAAATCTTTCAGTACGCGTTAGTCTGTGTTTTTAACAGAACCTACAGAAAGTCAAACTTAATCGACAGAAAAACCAAGAATAGAGATGATGGACCAGCAATCTCTGGTAGGTGGAGAGTGGAAACACCTTGGCAATAAGCAACTGACCCAACCCCCTTAGCTACTGTTGCTATGCCTGTCAAGCTCTCTGTTCTGGCACTGCACAAACACAGTTTATAGTAATGGATGCAGATTTACAACTCCAAGTTCTTGGTAATTTCTGTAAAATTGGGTCCTTGATTTCAGACAGAGGTAAACAAAATCAGTTTCTCATCTCTAGCCAGCAACTGAAATGATAACTGCTGTGGGCAGATTTCATCAGCTTTAGCAATGAGTTGAAGACGCCATCTCTGGCTGATTGTTTAGATCATGTTTCGAGCTGACTGATTTTAAAATGATGATGCTGTAAAATGCAGCCTTAAATGTGCATTTATGGCAAAATATGATATCATGCTGAAAGAACTGATGCTAAAGCTGCATGCCCCAGGCTAAAAATTAGCATCCTTACCAGCTGATGATGTAGCATGGAAACAAATGGAAATAATTTCTCTTGTATTGAAGTGCAGAGCTAGTTATCCTTGTTATTTGCTAGGAAGTATATTAAGGAAAAATATCAGATCAGGCTGTTATTTCATTCTAACATAACCCTGTTTAGCCGCAGCTTTTTTAACGTAACGTACTGACAAATGTAGTTAGTTAATGACGGCCTTGGAAGAAATGGTGGGTTAGGTTTTACTACTGTACAGTAGGTAGTAAGTTGGTAATAAGCTGGACATGATAACAATTGAATACGTTAAGAGTTCATAATCACACTGTTTAATCCATTCCTCACACGTTTGCTCTTCTGCTTTTGGTTTGAAGAAGACAAAAGAAGCTCCCTCTCACAAACTCTTTAAATGCAGAGTATCGCTCTTACTACAGCCACATGCACACCCCCTCAACATGTGGAGAAATCCAAAGCTTGACAGGCCTGCCACAATTGCTGTCTGGGGAAGGTTTTTCGTGAACAGCCAATTAGCAACAAAAATGAGGACGAAATCAAAAATCTAATCTCAAAAAAGATCTCTTTAGTACGCCGAACCCAGTTTTTAATGCTCTTTTTACTCCATTTCACTCTGTTTCTTTGCTGTCTAAACTGTGAAAGGATATAATGCTGGGAAAAACATAAACACAGAATCTAATGGTAACAAGCTGAAGTAGTTATGATTCATCCTTGCCGAGACATCTGGATCAAGGCGGCAGATGGGATGGCGGGTGGGGACACAGACCCCTGGACCAAAGCCTGCTGTCAGGTCCTCACGCAGGCAAGGGGAGTCACATTTAGCCCCAGGTCCTCTGGACTGCTCTGGTCCCCTCTGAGCTCTATTATCTCCAGTATATTAGATAATGGACTCATTTAAAGAGAGTGATTTCATACAACTGGGGAAAACAAATGGGGAAGGGAATGAGGGGGGCGTCACGGTAGTAACAGTGGAAGACGGAGAAGTACAAGGGAGAGACAGATGTTCTAATAGAGTGTTAATTTAGTATGACATTGTGTATTAACAAGTCATTTAGTCTCAAAAAGTTATTGCCAGTGAAATGAGATAATAGCAGATGTTTCCAAAAATTTTTTATTTATTTCAAGAATTTTTAAGCAAAACGTGTCAAAGCAAGAGAGATTAAAGTATCCAAGAGAATCAATACAACGGCACTGATTCAAGGAAATTCTTGAAGCAAACTGACTTACATTGGCAACAAACGATGTTATTTCACCCCATATGCAGTTTTGTTTCACTTGTTAAAAGGAAAATAACTTGTTTTTGTTGTTTTAAGAAAAATAAGATGGGAAGACTGTGACCTTGATGGCCATTTTGCGCTGTGCAAGCGCCCACACTCAAACAACACAAGAGACCCGAGCAGATGGAGTGTGAAGACTGTCGTCCAAACCTCAATCCCCAGACCTCGGCTTGCTCTTGGCCTTAAGCTTTTCTTAACATACCATCCTAAGAGAGGAAGGGAGGAGAAGGAGTGTGGAGGACAGAATGAGAAAGCAGAAAAGTTATCAAACATTTTAGAGTCAGAATAAAAGAAAATAAAGGGTAAAGGCAACATGTGAGTCAAGATCTCAAGCCAGGGCCAGGCTAATGTCTAGAAATGCACATTTCAGATCTTAAACATTCCCGACTTTACACTGACCCATGAGCCCCCCTCATGTTCCAATACCAGCTGCAGTCCTGGTCCCCCTGTTTTATCATTCTCGCTAAGTGAAACCTCTGTGTATGACAGGTGATAATGAACAGGCAACTCAGTCTGTGTTTGACCATTCAGACCAGATGATTGGTCGCAGGTATCTATACCTGCTTGCCTCCATTTGATGTAATTCTCTAGGATTCATTTCCATGCAGAGCACATCCTGGACTGGTTGCCATTAATTTACTGGGCTGATACACTGTATGTAGATAGACAGTCATTCACATCAACATTCACCCCTTTTCACTTAGTTTTCAGTTAACCTAACCTGCTTGTCTTTGGACTGCGGGGCATCGAATACCCAGAAACTATGTATGTTTATATTCCAGTGACAAAGCCATCTAGCAACCACAGGAATTTTGACTTCCCATTATGTACCCACAGTCAGTGTTGGGTTTCTTTTAACCAGGGTGTTTCCCTAACCAAGTCATTATAAGCCCAAACCTAACTAAACCTTAACCATGGCAGTGCGTTGTTCCTGAGGGCAATTACAAAATGATGTATTTTGTCATTTAATGTGAATGACTCACATGGCACACACATCCACAGAGAAAATGCTCATGTATGTAAATGCCACAAGCTCTACAATTGTGTTCAGCTGTTGAGAAGAGCAACATTTTGGCTGAGAAGTCTCCACCAACATCAACATTATTATAGAGTTACCAAAAGCAACACTATATGAAAATAAGCCATGTGCACCCTTTCATATCAAAGACGAGTACTGTTAGAGCATTGTTAAACCCAGGCTTGAAGCAGGGTCATACAGTCAGGTTGAACTTGATGATGATCCATTCTCATCACAGGTTTGTTCCCAGGTCCTTACTCTTCTCTCAAAGGGGTTGACATTCCAGTTCCAGTCTTAGTTCCAGTTTAAGTACCAGTTTTAACCAAATTGCCGGCTCAATTTCCATCCCCAGTCCCAAAGGGCAGCTTCAGCTCCACCGCCCCTTCTACCAAAAGTACCACTTCCACCCCCCAGTCCAAACTGGAGCACCATCCGCATCTCCACTTCCAGTTCCAGCCTTAATCCGGGTCTCAGTTCCAGCTCCTGTGCCGAGCTCCAAAGTATCCAAACCCTAGGCACAGATCAGGCCTGGGGTGGGCCCACTGGTTGCCGGCATCTGGATCCAATCAAGGGTGTTTGTCGTCGGGAATTGAATCAAATTAAAAAGTTTAATATTTAATGCGACACCAGATGGAAGCGGAGAGGGGAAAGAGGCCCTGCGGTCAGCACTAATATCCCCTTCTGAAGAGCCATGCTGCATTCCTGGAGAGAGAGCCGCTGGAAATATGTGCACACACACACAGACATGCACGCACAAAAGTCCATACGCACACAGACACAATTAGTGCATCGACACTGGCAAATGCATTGACAGCCATAAACGTGCAGAAGAAATGTGCAAAGGCTGAAACAGTACAGTACATGTAACAAGAACAAGGATTCTACAAGCCAGCCTGTCAATCAAAATGACAGAATGTGAGATAGGTGAAGAGTACAAAACACACACACAAATACACACACAGTCCTCAAAAACAACTTTTGCTGAGTCATTTAGCCTAACCTAGTCATACAAAAGTCCTGCTCAGCTAAACAGCAAAACTATAAGCTCATGAATAAGTGACATTTCCTATCATCCATCCCTCAGAATCCAATCACTCACATGTAAATCTCTCTTTAGTTTGACGCTTAGACGGCAATAGATTCTGGGTATTCTTGTTTTGTGAAATTCGGATATAAATCTTTCTGACATCAGTTCAAAAAGTCTCCAAAATGTCTTTTAATATGAATTTTTACCACGCCATTATATATCGGGTGTGTGCAATTTCATGCTTATTTAGGTTGATATTAAATGCTCCGTGGACAGCATGGCTCCAGCATGCAGGAATAAAGTCATGGTAGATTTGATTTCCCTCATTTGTTACTGATGCATTATATTATTTATTGGGTTTTGATGTCATTAGTGTCAATATACAGTACACTATATTGTTCTGATGTCTTTTATTTTTTCACTGTGAGGGGTTTTTATGATACCCTCTGGGGTCTATAAAACATAAAACCAACTAGACCTGACCTAAACTCAATCGAATTAGACTAAACTAGTTTATTAGTTTTATACCTAGAAAGGCCTGAGACCTGGAGCTGCCTGTTATAATCCTGTGGTCTCCCACCATCATAAAATAACTTGTGGGGTACTTTAGGTCTCTGCCACAGATTAGGTACTATACTGTTGTAGGGTGGGTTGAATTTAACATCAACTGTAGATGTAAAACTACAGTTAAAATGGAAGAAGTTTGGTTAAAAATAAAAAACAATAACATGTGGCTAATTTTTTTAAATGAGACCAACAGCATGAGAGCAACCCTGTCTCCTAGAAATTACATTGTGGTGACAAATGTGATCGCTGCCTGGATTACGTTCGGAAGAAACATTTGTTTGAGTGAATGAAGCGCTGTATTTACCTACAGTACAGTACTGCACCAGAGTCGCAGGGAGGAAGTTGGGGTGGATGGTGGACTTTGACACCAGAGCGTGGGGTTTGCATTCAGACTCTCATCTGCGGTTACGTTTAGGCAATAAAAGCACTTTGGTTAAGGTTAAGATCCTGGTTTTAGTTCAATATTGATAAAATGATCTTTTCTTAACCTCAAGCAAGTGCTGCCAGTGCCTAAACATAACCATAAAAACGCTGTAGTCACAACAAACAGATATTATATTACAAGATCGGATATTTAGTTTAGTTGTATTTGAACGTGTCAGTAATTATGGTTGAACAGATACACGCACTTGACTTGTTCCAGGGATTAAAGTGCATCTGCTAGTATCAGGATTTTGAGTTTTGATTAGTTATTGCTTTGATAATGTTTTATAAGGCTTATATGTTTTCCATACTTCATTACTAATTACTTTTGTTTTTTGTTTTGTTTGTTTTGTTTTTTGTTTTGATGAGAATAAATCCAGGAATTTATCTGTTTTGAATGTTCAAAAACAGCAAAGCAACAGAACATCAGAGCAACTTTTGAGCGCTCTCTAAGAAAATCCGTTTAAATATTTGTCCTTTAAAAAAAATCTAGATGTGTTTCGGTAAGCACTGGGCCTAACATACTTAACTTTATTTATAGATATAGATAATGACGTACAGTACAGCTAGCTAGTGAGTAGTTCTCTTTCTCAAACAAGTAACAGTTAGCAATAGCAGCTGTCGACACTAACTGAGGACATACTTGTGGTGATGTGATTAGATGAGTTTTATTCACATAATCATCGGTTTACTCGCCATTGTTTTTCCTTAAAGCCCCCCACAGCTATACAGCTGACCAAACATCTGTACAAATAAGAAGTTAAAGGTGTTTTTCTACCCTAGAATATATGAACAGGTGAGTGAGTGCTGTCAGTTAAACACAATCTCTACCTGCCCACACCGTCCTGAGAGGAGGTCTAATCAACAAGTGAGAGCACCTGTGTGGATGTACCATGTGTGTGGAGGTCTTTATTTTTTCAAAGGGTTTTTCTGACTATGGTACTTGCGAACATGCAAACTTTTCAATGATCAAAATTACACCAGACTTTCAATCAACTCTACTATTGTATCACTTATGACTCACTACTCTACTAATGTTAAAGATAAAAAGAGTTAAGATTCCACTGACTTTGCCTTTTTTTTGGTAGTGCTTTACATTATAGACAGAAAACAGAGTTAAGCTGAAATGTAGACCTTTTTGCAGTATATACAGTACGTGTGATTGTCTCCAGTTACACCAGGAAATGTGTACTGCAAGACACGTGCTTTTTAACTAAGTTGGCTCATTGTGCATGTGTGTGTATGTGAGCCTGATTAATGTAATGAGGATTAATTTCAGCCCTTCTCAGAGGACCACCCTGAGTGAGACACAAGACTGGGCACCACCTGGTTAGCTTTCTCTCTCTCATACACAGCAACACTTGGTTCATGATGCAGGAATTTGCATAGCAAATCACTGTTACCATTAGCAAGCCATCTCGTCTTGTGTGTGTTCCCAAGCTCATATGTAACAGTCTAGCTCATCACCACTAACAACCCAAAACTCTGTCAACACCTGCTAATACATGCACAAAAGCACACACACGTGCAAAATCCTCTGTTACATCATCTCATTGTCAGGATATATGTTTTGTCAGCATCTGTTCAGCTGCTCACACACACACACACACATATACACACACACTGGGAAACCCCATCAAGCAGTGAGGAATCTATACGAGTGGCGTGGAAAGAGAGAGGCTGGGCTGTTGTGGAGAAATCCAGCAGAAGTGATTTACATCCGGAAACGGTTCACTGGTGCCCGACTGCTCTCTGATCCCCTGGCGGTAACAATATTCAGCTGACATTTCATGGGAGAAACTTAATCCCACCTTCCCCTGCCAGCGATACCTTATTGCAGGGCTGGCATACACGCACACGCATGTCTCAACATAAACCATCCACACATGCATGTACACAACTGGAAAAACACAGCCACGGCTGATTCTCATCCAAGTCACACCCTCTGACCACCAATATTTTCCTCCTCATATATGTGATATATGTTACTTAGGTCTTATTGCGGGTTCGACTGATACACAGGCAAAACATAAGCATACCAAGTTACAAATGGGAAACCACTCCCTAGAGTATTACAATGTGGGGTAATAAGAGTTTAAACACAGATAAAAAGGTGGTATAGAAACAAAACACATTTTCCAAATGGTAAAAGGGATTAGGAAAAAAGGACTGACAATACAACACCAACTAATTTCTTTAATGATAACAAGCTAAATCGACACTGAGCAAGTCCTACATGGAAACCCACCAGATCTTGGGCTGCAAGACAGAAAAACATTTCATTTACAATAACTGAGAACCCGAATAATCAGTGGAGGTGGTACTGGTTCAGAATCCTCTCAGACTTCAGGAAGTTGAGGATAACAACTTAAATCAAACTCAAAAGTAAATATTTTATAGGAGAAACGCATTACACCGCTGACCTATGTATGGTCATCTCTAAATGGTACCTCTCACCATAGCCAGCTGTTATGTAACATTGCACTTCAGTGCAGCTTTGCGCCACTTTTGGCAGCAGGGACTAAATGGGAGAACAATGAAAATTTCAACCAATAAATGGTGACAAAAGCAAGATTCTCAACTGTGTGTGTAGCTAAAATTCTTGAAGAGTGAAATTTATTATGTTGTTTTTGCCGAAATTATATCAGAACATTTGAGTCTGCTAACATTACTTAAAGGACCAATGTGTAGGATTTAGGGGGATCTATTTGCAGAAACGCAATATAATATTCATAATCATGTTTTTATTAGTGTAAAATCACCTAAAACTAAGAATTGTTGTGTTTTCGTTAGCTTAGAATGAGCCTTTCATATCTACATAGGGAGCGAGTCCTTGTCCACGGAGCCCGCCATGTTGCACCGCCATGTTTCTACAGTAGCCCAGAACAGACAAACCAAACGCTGGCTCTAGAGAGGGCCTATCGCGGGTTTTTTTCACCTGAAGGCCACTGTAGGTACGCTTTGAAAGGGAGGGGTGAGAGGAGGGGTATTCAGTTGGTTGCAATCTGCAACCTCACCACTAGATGCCACTAAATCCCACACACTGGTCCTTTAAGTCAAAGGAGCTGTGTACAGACACTGAGGCATATTTTAATCTCGAGGTGCTTTCACACCTAACCTGTTTGGTTTGGATAACACAAACTCTGGTTCATGTACCCATTTGGTTCTATTTGTTTAATGTGATGTAAAAGCTATCAATCAAACTCCAGTGCAGACTGATTAAACAGGACAAAGACCACCTAAAAATGATGGTCTTGGTCCGGGTCCAGTCAGAATCTGGTGTGGTTCATTTGTGATGTGAAAGTAAAGCAGGACTGTGTGAGAGTAGATGTGATATTTTAGTATAATTTCAAACTACAGTACTATTAAATGCTTCTGCTGAACTGTCAAGGAAGGGATCTTCTAAGCATCTGTAAAAGTGATGTACACACAGTATTTATGTAAGATCATTTGGTAACCACGGTAACCCATATTCCTGTCACCACATGAGTGCAGGGGATTTTTTCGTGATTTATAAGACAATGAAAAGGAATTAAAGCAGCAGTATATTATGCTCCCGGCCCACTCAATGTATGTTAGCAATTCCAGAGTGAAAAGTGAGTGAAGTGATCCCACTGGGACAAAATGCCTTATTCATACATCCAACAGTTACTGAGCAACATTATCATTCATTTGGAGTCATGTTTGTGTACACCAGGTGAATGTCCAATATTCTCTCTCTTTTAGCTCTGTTTTTGGTTTCTACCAATTCATGAGGGAAAAATCTGGCTGCGATTAGCTGCTAAATGCTCCACTATGTTCACCAGCTAGTCGCTACAGTAACAAGTTCAAGTTTATGTGTCACATATAACCATACCGGGTATAATCATAGTGAAATGTATGTCCATTAGCTTCTTCAATTGTGCAGTAAAAAAATAAGAAAGAAATGAGAATAAAGAATAAATTAAGTAATAGATAATAATGTAAAGTAATTAAAAACAGTCTGAGGGCAATTCTTAGACAGTGTCCTCATTTAGGATCCTGGTGTCCTGAGGGTAGAAACTCTTCCTAAGCCTTTCAGTGCTGGCCTGGTGTATCCAGTATCTTCTTCCTGACCGCAGCAGGGAGAAAAGGCCGTTATTTGGGTGGTTGGAATCCTTAATGATTCTCCTAGCCTTAGTCTTACAGTGCCTGGAGTAAATATTTTTTAAGCAGGGTAGAGTGCTATCTACGATACGTTCAGCTGAACGAACCACTCTTTGCAGGGCGTTGCAGTCCTGTTCGGTACTGTTCCTGTACCAGGTAGTGATGTTCCCCGTCAGTATGCTCTCGATAGTGCAGGAGTAGAAATTCCTCAGTATCTGAGGGGATATCCGGAATTTCCTCAAGCGTCTGAGGTGAAATAGTCTCTGCCTTGCCTTCCTCACTGCAGAGTCAGTATGCAGCACGCGGGTCAGGCCCTCGGTGATGTGGACACCAAGGTATTTGAAGCTGTCCACGCTCTCCACGAGGACCCGTTGATGTTAAGGGGGCGTAGTTTCTTCCCTGCTTCTTCCCATAGTCCACTATCAGCTCCTTAGTCTTGCTGACATTCAGAAGGAGGCCTTTTCATCGTTATCTGCGATCAGGCCCACCACAGCTGTGTCGTCAGAAACTTGACGATGGTGTTTGAGTCGAAAGTGGCTATACAGTCATGTGTGTACAAGGAGTACAGCAGGGGCATTAAAACGCAGCCCTGGGGAGCTCCAGTGTTAAGGATGAGGGTGGATGAGGTGTGTCCCCCCACCCTCACCACCTGGGGTCTGCCTGTCAGGATGTCAAGGAGTGACTTGCATACTGAGGTGTTTAATCCCAGGTCCTTGAGATTTGTGATGAGCCTGGAGGGAACTATGGTGTTGAATGCTGAACTGTAGTCAATGAACAGCAGTCCCACATAGCTCACTCATTTGTCCAGATGGAATAGGGTAGTGTGGAGGATGTGAGCTGTGTCGTCTTCCATTGATCGATTGGGACGGTAGGCAAACTGTTGTGGGTCCAGTGTTCTGGGTAGTGAGGAGCAGATGTAATCTTTGACCAGCCGTTCAAAACACTTCATCACTACAGAGGTGAGTGTCACTGGGCGGTAGTCATTCAGGGAGGCTGGTCTTGTTTTCTTGGGCACAGAAATGATGGTGGACTTCTTGAAGCACGTGGGTATGACAGACTGAGCCAAGGACATTTTGAATATCATTGTGAACACCGGCACTAGTTGGTCAGCACATAGTTTGAGGACCCGCCCACCAATATCGTCTGGTCCTGCTGCTTTCTTGGTGTTCACATGCTCTCTTGACGTCATGCTCAGAAAGGGTGATAGGTGTGGAAGGTTCACCCACCCATTCATTAACCTTTGCTTCAGTTGTTTTTGCTTGTTGGCTCTGTTGGCCTCAAAGCGAGCATACAAGTTGTTTAGCTCACTTGCTAGAGATGCATCAGCACTTGACAAGGAGGGGGGGGCCTTGTAATCTGTCACAGTTCTTAGACCTTGCCACATGCTTCTGGGATTGCCCTCCAGGAATTTTAGTTCCGCTTTCATCCCGTAGTCCCTTTTTGCCTCCTTTACTACTCTTCTTACATTGTAGGCTGCTACTTTAAAATTGTCCATGTTTCCAGACTGCAGCCCTATGTCTGTCTGCCGTTTGGTGCTGAGCAGGTAGTGTACAGTGGGTTTTAGAGCTTTTTCTCAACATGACACTGTGATAGCTGTGAGAGTGAACCAAAACTTTAAGAGATAAAGTGTAGTAAATTCATAAGATAACAATTACTGTTTATTCTTAATGTACATTCAGTGTTTGGAACATCAACAACTCTGATATACAACTGGGACAATTAGACCCAAAAAATATCACCAACTGATTCTTTCAAAGTGTTACATGAAGAATAATGCAGTGATAGCCAGATTAAAGAAGTAGGCCTGTGACTGGAAGTTAATCATTGTAACTGAATCAGAAAAGCAGGGCATGGCAGAAAAAGATCCAGCCTGCACAGTCAACTTTCCCCAGATAAATAAAGGTTATAGGAAAAATCAAACAGGCAAGCAGATTTTCATTGCTGAAATGAAATTTTAGGTGTGTGATTTGGGTCTGGCATCTCAGCATTTTCCAATGTTGTCCACAGTGGGAAATACTGATGAATAAGTTCCAATGTGAGGAATTGGGAATATTTAACAAGTTGAGTGGTAAAGGCAACTACTACTGTTGGAAACAGTAATCTTGATTTTTTTGGATTTTGTCGGCTGGTGTGTGATTCACCACCTGGTCCTGTGATTGCTACAAGACTCCCTTGCCTAGAGTTGGGTGACACATTCAAGTCCTACTGTTTACATTGGAGTGTGGACTCGGCTATGTGGTCTTCACTGCCACTGTTATAGAAGAAGCAGTAAAATAATGGAAAAGGTTTAACACAAGTGTGTGGAAAGGGAGAGGCGTGTGTTATATATATTTAAATACGCGTGTGCTTGTGTACGCTGGTCAATGTGCATATGTGCAGCTCACGTGTGTGTAAAAGCATGTGTGAGTGTGCACAGGCATGTGCGTGCATGTGCGCATATGTGTGTGTGTGCGTAGGCGTTCGGTATGCCTGCCAGTCTGGGGTTCTCCTGGCAACGAAGGCTTCCCGCTGCAGCATCAGAGGTGACGAGGTGCGAGGGCGTACACACACACACACACACACAGAGGGTTTTCCTCAGTCTCATGCCAAAGCAGAGAGAGGAAAAGACCGGTGTGAGGTGCTGGGAAATAAGCAGCATTAAAATAGTGAGGGCTTTTTCCACTGGCACATTCCCACGTACAGCGAATACACAGAAGTGACAGGTGACTAGGCCTGGCGTGACTTCTGTCTACACACACACACACTAAAAACACACAAACACACGTGATCCGCATACACATGCATACCGTACAAAAACACCAAAAAAACATAAACATAAGCATGCATTGCAGACACTGTATACTCGCAAATCACAACATGTGTGCATCAACACACATGACCCCCAAAAGTGCAGACACACACACACTGAGGCCGCTCACATACCTTTAAATTCACCATTAATGCAGTTAAGTCCACTATTAAGGAGTGCAAAAAGTGATGTTTTTCCTTCCCATGTGCTTGAGGTTTTGGCTTGTATTTTTGTGTGAAGTGTTCCACAGCGTGAACTTGATTTATTCATTTGTTCAGAGAGACTCTCTGAATCATGTTGTATTTTTTTGCAGCTTTCTTTCTGCTTCCATTTTGTATTCTGTATGGTTCCGGTAAGCAATAACAGGCCATCTTGTTCTTATTGCTCTCCAGTGGGTAGCAAGATCCTTTAGTTTGGCAGTTATGAGGGAACTAGTCACACACAAACACAAAACTGTGCACATATACACTTACAGGCACATGTATCCAACACAAAAACTGCATGAATACAGATATGCAAAGATGCAGATTCACTGATTTGCTAAAGCGTATGAACAAAGCAAAGTGAATATTAAGAAGCCTTACTATCTTATAATAACTGACAAAAAATGCACTCTATACTGACATATTGTCTAGTTAGTGTAGTTGCCATTCTAAATTTCTAAATTGATTTAAAGAAAACAAAAAATTACTCAAACAGTATAGTATTCAACAATTTTGCTGCACAACAATATCTTATCTTATCGTATCTTATACGACAGTTGCCCAATACCAGTCAGCTTAAACCTGCATTAATTGATCAATTGATTGATATTGGACTATTGGAGTGGACAGGTACTGTACAGTTGGTTTATCAGCGTTTTTTTGTTTATCAGTTGCAGGTGAAAATGACACCCATAAGAGTGAACCAAAACACTAGAGTTGCAGGCCGTAAAACCAAAACAATGAGCTGAAAGATGCTAAAACGCTCCATAGGGCTGAGAGAAACTGCAGAGTCAGGTCAGAGTCAATTCTCTGCAGCTATGTCACTACGAATCACCCATTTAATATTACACATATTCATTTAATCCATTGTCCATAGAAAATAGTGATTAGAGCAGCTTTAAGTAACTTGACAGATGGATGACAGCCAGTTTTCCCTGCCCTGATCGATCCGAACTCCATTCAGAAAACAAGCATTTTAAAAGTTTTTTTGCTGGTTGTTTTTTTGATCCAAACCAGAGAGACTGAACACTCAAAGTGTCATTGACAGCCTTGGCCTAAATTATAGCCACAGTAAAGTTTTAGTCAGTAAATCCAATGTCATGCTTAGTAGCCATCTAGGTCCGCTACTTAGCAAGCTTGCTTGGTATATCAGCTATAGTGGTAACAAATTCAAAACAAACACATAATAATTATTATCAACAGAAAATCATTCAGCAACTATTTCAATAATCGAATAATCATTTTTTGAAGCATACAGGCGTACGTACACAGGCAAAGTCCCTGGATGGTTGTATTTTGAGATCTTCCCACCCCAGTTTGCCTGTTAAGACCAATAGCAAAAAACTGTGGCTCTTGTGGCTCGGCCCACTGAGGACTGACTCAAGCAGTGACTTAATTTCTGCCTCCGGAAAAATGTTTCTATATAAATACAATGTATCTAACCCATGCACATGACGAGAACATTTGGTCCCAATGTGTGTAGCAGAGGACATCACACACACATAAAAAGCGTCAGCCAGCGGCAGGGTACTGGCTGGTACTTGTGAAAGCCAGCAGCAGACGGTCACAGTGGCTGTACACCATCCGTCCAGCACATAAAGCAATCAACACCACGTCTGCACCGGCAGATCATCAGAGCAGGAGACATGATTCAGTGGTACCATATAGTACTGCCACTCCCCGCACTGTGTGTGTAGGCATACTGCGTGTTAGTGTACGTGATCATTCCCATTCAATATCCTGCTGTTCTGACAATGAGACAATAAGACGAATGGATACAATGATGTAATATATACCAGTTTCAGTTTACCATGAAAGACACTACAACCTGCCATATAAGTTTCCATACATTACAGAGAGGGAATTGGTGCATAAGGAAAAAAGACGGGGGAAAGGGACAGGGAGAACCGTGAGAGCGGGAGCTGTATCGCACAGACAGCCAGGCAAGATGAGGAAAGATTCTGCTGATGGTAAAAAAAACCCCAGATATAATACAGAAGTCCATCAATAATGTTTTTGTGAAGGCAGACCAAGAAGTTAGCATCCCCGTGTCTGTTAAAGAATGAAAGAGAGAAAGAATCCTTGTTGCTTGTCATATTCATATGGGCTTTATGTTATAATCTTCAGATCAACAGCCAAAAATGAATTTGATATTAAAGAGCTAAGACAGTGTAGTCTGAGAAAGAGGTTGTATTATTCCATTGTCATCAATATTCAACGCTTAAAACTGTTTGCTATAATGTAAGTTTAACACTTAAAAGCTTTGACATATAAGTAGGATGATTTAAAGGTTCTGCAAAAAGCTGCTGCAGTTTCTCGGACAGTTTACCATTTGGAAATTAAAATGTATAAAAGACACTATCCATATCACAGAATTTCCTCTCATGGCCTTTCAGTTGAGGTGGCTCACATCAAACTCACTGACTCAGCTACAGCAGGCTGTGCTTTCCCAAAAATCAGTAAACTGATACCTGAATATAAACGCTTCAGATGATGTGTCATAGCCACGCTACATTTAACCTCAGCTGTGTGTTCTTATCTTGCACTTCCATCTCGTTGTTAATGAGATAAGGGCCCGTTAACTACCGCATGTGGCCCATAAGTATGCAGACAGAGAGACAGAGCTCATGACCCAGTCAGTGATTAAGAGGTGCAGGGACTTCCCACACATCAACAGGTTTACAGTTAACTAGAGTGACATGCTATCAAACAAGTCACATGTCTGCTGCGAAAAAGGCCTATGGACGGATAAATTGTGAGAAGAGGAGAAAAGTACAGTGTCACTGGATAATGTTATAAAATGATTAAAAAATAAAAGATATATAAAACAAAAATATAAAGCTATTATCTTCATGTCTATTAGCATTGTCAGTAATTAGCATCATAATAAGGGGGCTGTTAGATTGACACTAGCACTAGAAAACAGTGGATATTTTCCTATGTACATCAACAAGCCTTATATACCTGTACATCACTTTATATTGTCAGATACACAATTTACATCTAAATCCTCAGGCTGTTTTTTAGGAACCTTAAAACCACCTTAAAACCATTTTTCACTTACTTACACATCCAGCAGTTATGGAGCAACATTAGCAAGTCATTTTTCAGGCCACCTAACCTAACCCTAACCCTACCAACTCTTGGGAAAAATATGTGGCTCTTTAATTGCTAAATGCTCCACTATGTTCACCAGCTAGTTGTCTGCTGTTTGGTGCTGGGCAGGTAGTGCACAGTGGGTTTTTAGAGCTTTTTCTCGACATGCAGTGGTTGAAAAAACGATGCTAGCCAGACAGCTAAACAATCAGCTAAAGCTCCGTAAAGCCCAGGGATGATTATTCTTTGTAGGTTCGTCACTATCAGAGGTGCCTTTCACATCGTCACATTGTTTTCACATTGTCATTTCATACGTTATTATAAAAATTTAAATTATAGCCACTTTAAAGTAAGCTACTCATTTCATTGTCAACACATTGTAATGAACCTATAATCTTTATGAAATGTAGCAGCTTTGTATTCACCTAATAAGCCCATAAAAACTTCATTGGTGGTTTGTGTAGGGCGCAGTAGTGGCCCGTGAGATCCTTCAGAAGTAAAGAGAATAATTGCTGTGTGATGCAGATCGCTGAGGGTGATAGAGCGGTGAATATGAGTCACGCTGGTTTCCCCCTCGGTCATTATTCTGTCATTGAAATTTCACTTGAAACCCAAGCGTGGTCCCGAAACAATCCAGACACTCATTCACATACAAGTTAATACATTACTAATTATGGTGTACGCCCACCATGTGGACAGCACAAGTCACAGACAGGCCGTAAATGCAACGTCATGTCCAGCAGCAGCCATTGTAGTCCTCCTTTGCACATTCATCCTGCATCTGTGAAGTTTCAAACGATATGAGTTTGTGCAGGCAGAGACTGACAGCCTTATTATTGAATTAAAGTTGCCAGTGAAGAGTATTTCTTGCCGATATTCAATATCTGAAAATATGAACATTCTTATGCCAAAGTATCATATTATTTTCTGTGTTTGTGACAACTCAGAGTTTCTTGGCAGGACGGAAAAGCCTCTTAAACTGCATTTATACCATAACACACCAAAATCCCCATTGATATGAAAATAATAATACTTTATTTTATATTTATAATAATAGTCTTGTATGCTTGTGTGGAACTGTGAGGAAAATGTCACGTCACAATCAATTTAACTTGCTTCCCATGGGCTAGATAAAATTTTCATGCAGTCAGCGAAGAAGCAAATAAATGGCTACATGTTTATGCATGGCATATGTAATGTATGTGGACATGTCAATGCATTCAGGTTTATTCTGAAGTCTAAGGACTCGTAAAGTCTCCTTCATGACTGCAGTCTAATGCAAACAGCAAGACCTGTTGTTTGACTTTGGATTTATAGTGTTTGATTTTTTTTTCCTCTATAGGAAGCACATGTCAAGATCACTCAACACGATATTACAAACCCAAACATCCTATATTCCGTTGAAGGAATTTTAGGAATTAAATTTTCCCCCTGCACGCTTTTCACAGGAAGCTGTGCCTCATCTCTCGGGTTTGCAGAGAGAGAGTTTGTGGCTTCAACTTTGACCTATGCTGATAGTCTGACAAGCTGTCAGTCTGTCGTGGAGGCATACAGATGAGTGTTGAGATACCACACAGACAGGCATATTTCACAACCCACTGTAACTTCAGATCAAAATATGCTAAACTGAAAAAAGAAAAGACATATTGAAGATGAAGAGGTTGAAAAGGGAATAATGTAAAATCAATGGGAGGAAAATGTATAAGGCAGAAACAGAAAGAGACATTAGGGGACATTTTCTCTGCAGCTTGATTGAAGAGACTTTTCTTGGAGGACCTTTAGAAAAGCTCTCATTCTTTTTCCTCTGAGAACTTCTCACTAACTCCCAGTTGTTTTCTTAAAGAAGTGATCCGCCAAAATACTTCATCGCAGCAATAACAGAATTATGGCTGACGTCAACAAGAATTGCACTTGAAGTGTAGCTGGTGTGAATTATTTGGGGTGTCGAAAGATTTGATTCTTCAGATGCAGTTTCCGTTTGGGATTTGGGATATTTTTTTTCATATTTGACGTTAATGAAGGACATAAAACCAGTTGGAAATGCAAAGAGGGTGGCAGTTATTTCCGAGCAAATCCATTAATTTTTTCAAACTCTGTGAGTTTTACGGCTCTATGTCTCACTTAATTTTAAGACTAACTTCAACAAATCATCATGCACTGTGAATTCAGATCATCTTCAGTGCAGTGGACCTAGATGAGCGGGCCAAATACGCAAATGTTTTGGCCTACAGCTCTGGGACCTTTCAATGTTAGACATAAACGGGACAGAAATAGTGATCTATGAGATGATGTGAGCATACTGCTCAAGATTTACACTTGAGGCTTTTATATTTACATTGCAAGGATTTAGCTAATGCTCTTACCCAGAGCAAGTATTAATATAATGGGTGCAACAGAGGAAAAAGTGTACCCAAAGCAAGCAAAAATCATGGTACAATGTATAAACAAAGTACCAACAAGTTTTCTCGACTAGTCTGGGATTCGAACCATCAACATTTTATTCACTTTCTTCAATTTCTCTCACTGAAACCCCTGTCCTCTTCACCGCAGTTTGCATCGACCAAAGCAGATCTGCATCTCTTTGACCCCTTTGTCTCCCCACCGACTTAGTATGCATCCATGCCGCCTACATTTCACATAATGATGAGGTCCCACGCTTTGAAATCTGCTGCTCCTCTGAACTAGCAGCACGTCCTTGGAATGCCCTTCATATTACACAGTGATAAAAACACCAGACGTCTTACTAAAGAACCGGGCCAGCACCGAAGCATAGAGAGGTAGTTTCCCAACTAAACAATGTCAACCATACTGTGATAATATCAGGGAGAGACGGTAGGCTAATAAATAAAGGAAATGTGATACAGTCCATTAATCACTTATCTTACTTTCACTCTGTCTTTAACCATGCTAGCGACGTGGCTGTATGGTTGCAGTGTCATCAGTCCACCACTTTGGTCTCAACAGCTGTTGCACGGATTACCATGAAATGAGGATGAATTGTAATAAGTTTGATGATCCCCTAACTTTTCATCTAGTGCCATCATTATGTCAGAATCCTAATTTGTCCAATTCTTTGAGGGGCGAATTCACAAAAGGATTGCGCGGCTTTTGTGGTCGCTAAACCTGTGCAAATAAGACAAAAAGAAACCGTGTAATTCTCAAAGCATCCGCAAAGGGTGAAATGCACCCCTAACTGCACTGCCGAGCAAATAGCATCTCAGTGCGGTGCTACTTGCACAAATTTAAATGAGGTGATATGCATACATTTGGCGCAAAATTGGCTCCTTTCTATGCAAATGAGCCTCATTGCAAAAAGAGTCGAATTCACAAACACCAGCCCTAATAGCCACACACAGTTGGTGGTCACTGAAGTGCATTTATAAGGGGTTTCACACCCAGACTTTCTAGTGATCATGGCAGCAGTGATTGTTGCCAGGCGAAGGCATTGTCATGCCAGGCCTGCCTGTAAATAATATTTTGACATTATTATTATAATTATTAGGCCTATTACTGTCACAGCTTCCGAAGGTAACGACACCTTGAACGGGTAGCAGTCTGTGGTGGTTTTCAAAACACTCCAAAAGCAACTTGTTGAAACTTTGAATAACTTATTGTACAAAAAACTCAAATGAAATCGAAAAAACAACTAAAAGTTATAGGAAATAGCGATAAAGTGGTCAACACTGGCATTGACCACAGCCTCAACCTGTCTGACACTGCTAGACTGACTCACCAGCAGCCGTGGGTATACAGTAGCCAATAATTGCCACGTGGATAATTGCAATCAGACACAAAACAAGGGCAAATTGCACTCAGCTCAAAACTTCATGGGCGTGTTTGCGCTGCCATATCATTAGTGCAATATCTTTTGTGAATTGGACCTTGAGACGGGGCAGATAGCGGTTGCAAGTGACGCGCAATTCATGGTGGCAATGCATTGTTTGTGAATTCGCCCCTGAGTTTACGACTAGGCTAATGACATTGCCATTAGCCTTAGCTGTACTTAGTGGAAATTTGCTAATGTTAGCATATTGACATGATAAACTAAGATGATGATATGATAAACTAACATGGTAAATGTCATACCTGCTAAACAGCAGCAATGTTATCATTGTCACTGTGAACGTGTTAGCATAACATTTAGCTCAAAGCACCACTACCTAAGTACAGCCTCACAGAGCTGCTAGCATGGCTGTAGACTCTTAGTCTTGTAAACTTTTCTCCCTCTTATGCCCCCACTTTCTATCCCTTTTTCCACTCCCTTCTCCACTCCACTCCGTCTCTCCATCTGCATTGTCCCAATTAGAATTCCCAGTCAAGCATTAGTTCATCTCAGTGGTAATAACCGCTGAGCCAAACAGACCCAAAAAGCATAACTTTATGAGCTGTGACTCTGTCCGTCTCCAGTTTAAACTGTGATCAATGAGTAGTCGCAAGTGATGCTGCAAAGGCCACTAAACAAACTCTTTATGTTGGAGAGCAGCGGTCGGAACGCAGTTCAGAGCTGTTGACTTTCACTGGAAAAAGCCTCAACAATAAGATCGCCTGCTCTTTGATGACCTTCCATAGGGGCGGAAAGAAGCTTGTAAAGTTTGATGCCTCAAACTGGCTCTACAGTCAAAAACAACACAAATCAAAACTTCATTTATTCAGTGATGACTTATGCTCTCATTTACACGTCCACACCTGGAAGTACAACCAACAGTCCCCTACTGGAGATTAAGAGCCCAATTTAAATGCATCTTCAGGTTTTCCTAGTGTTCCAGAAAGTTTGCCAATTCAAATCAGCAACCTGTTGATTAAAAACTCACACAACTCATAAATCCTGGTTAACTGCCAGCTGAAACGGACTACTCGGCCATAAAGACTGATAACACCAACCGTGACAGTTGTGGGACGCAACAACGAACATGGTGACAGATCGCTACAAAGAGCAACCTATTGAAGTGTTTTGCTGCTGGCACCTGTCAACGACGGGCAGAGGAGTGATAAAGTGGAAAAGGGGGAGGAAGAGCAGGAGGGGCAGGAGGGGCTGGAGGAGCGATGGAGGGAGGAAGGTCTTGGGTGAAAACCTGACGAGCTTTCATGACAAGCTTTCATTGAAACGGTGGTGACAGGCCTCACGCTGACAGCTCAAACACCGGGCCTCCTCCGAACTGCCAGTAGTGTGAGGTGATGAAGAAAACAAACACACATGCTTAAAGACACAAGAACAGAAAAACAAAATGCATTTTAAACAGCAGAGGATGGCATTTTCTGTTGTTATGGATGTGAGGAATTTCACATGCTGCTTCTGTGGTTAAAAATGCTACAACCACCTTTACAAAGAAGTTTTAAAGGTGCCGCTGGGTCTCAACTACTGTATGATCATATCAGTAGAGAAGCAGACTTCTGTGGTGACTTACAACACCACGATTAAGTCAAATCAACTGTGTCTTACGGTAATTGGGAGAACAGGGACGCTCTTTTTGTTGTATTTCCATAGTCAGAGTTTATTTTTCCATTAAGATTCTTGCCAAGTGCAGCTTTAACATGTTGTGGTCTCATTTAAAAACCATTTTCAAAATAAAGCAAAGTCATTCATCATGTCTGCCTGATGACTGATATACTCAAGTAATACAATACAACAAACTGTAGGAGTAAACTAGTGATACTGACATTTTTCTAGATTAGTGTGTGTGGGCACATGATAGTGGCGCGCTGATCGTGTTTGCATTTGCATCTCCAGATGCAGCTGAGTCGAGGGTAATAACACTGATTAATGTGTGCATGTGCGTGAGTATGTGTTTCCATTTGCATCCAGATGCAGCTGAGCGAACAGGAAATGTGGTGTTAACTGGAGTCTCGCTGCAGCGGCCCACAGGTTAAATGGTGTCACACTCAAAGGAAAGGGTTAAATGGAACCACATGGACACACACACACACATAAACAGATGCACATATGGATACAGTGTACACAAGAAAGAAAATGCACAGGCGCTTTCTCTCACTCAAGTTTTGGAACATGCTGTGTACACACATGCGTGCACGTATGTGTGTCGAAATGCAGATGTTTCCCCTCGATCTCTCTCACTCTGTCTCTCGTTAAGTCAAACTCATACGCAGCATCATTAAATTCAGTCACTTGCCCTGTTTCTGTGTGTCTCTCTATTGTCTGTTTAACAGTCTGGCTCAAGAGTGTGTGAGTGCGTGAGTAAGAGCGCGTGTGTATGTGCGCGCACCACAGCCCGGCAGCTGAAAAGCCTCCTCTGCTATATATTAGCGGTTTTGTCAGGGCTGTGTGTTTGGCCCTGCAGCCATGGTGACAGACCCTGCAGGCAAGCTTTAGGGCTACTCTGTTAGCATTAGCGCTGTTTATGATGGCACTGAATGGTGAGAGGGAGGGAACTAGAGGGAAAAAAGAGAGAGAGAGCAAGATACTGGGAGATAAAAAGAGAATGCCAGACATGGTTTTCATCAATCACTTATTATTTTTAGAACATTTTTTTGTTCTTTTCCTTTGTCTTTCCCTCCCTTTCCCCTTCTCTCTTTTCTCAGTATTTACTGTACTTTAAGCAACTATTTCTTTTTTGTTTACCCTCCTCCTCTTCTTCTTCTCACCTGTTTTCTCTCAGAGGTGTAAAGTGGTGTAAATGCAGACAGACAGCCTCTTTCTGTGACTGCAAGAAGCAACATCAGTGACATTCTTTATATTATACCAATTAAAACTATAAAAAAATACATAATTGCATCATTAATCAACAAGCTACAAAAATGTAGTTTTTCCAGTCCATTCGCCACTTTTTGGGGTTGTTCGTGTGTGCTCAAAGCCTATTAGTGATATTTCCAACAACAAATGAAGGGCTCAACTCAGATTTAGCTTGGACTCAATTTGTGTTTTTTAAAGGACGTTTTTCATTCCCCAAGGGGGAAAAAAAGAACATTATTTTCCTCTGTTTAGGAGGATTTAGCTTTGCCAGGATGGTGCAGTTCTGGAGCAGGTGGGCCTTAAATCACACTTAATCTAGTTTGGTAACTATTTACCCAGCTTATTTTGTGCTGCATGCCACAGCCAATTACCACTATGAAGCAATTTTTAGGCACGAAAAAGAAAAATCCAAAAATTTGATATTTATCAAATATGTTTTTTAAAAAAAGGCACTTTTTACACATGACACACTACTCAGCCTGTAAAAACAGCTGTATGATGTCTACTGTGGCTCCAGAGGGGCTTTGTCAAGTCTCTGAAAATAACCCCTGATGATGTCATCAGGGTTAGCTCGGCATGGGCTTGGACACTACAAATCTTTAACTGAAAACCTGCCTCACAAACTGGGTGCATGGAGTTTGAAAGAGATGAGTGTCTAGAAAGAGAGTCTAGCAAAGAGATGCTATCAGGTTGCACTATGGGAAGTGTAGTATCCAGTGTTTTTGGAGCTTGACCTATACTAGAGATTAACGTCAGGGTATCTCAGTCTCTGCTGAATTTGACCATTCTTTTTTTAACCTGACTCTCGAAAGACCCCCAACTTTATTGAAGTGCACTACCAAATCGCTGTAGTACCCCTTCAATAATGTCTGTTGACACTATATCAAGAATCTTCCCTCCTCCAAGTATGTAAGATTATTGTCACCTCCAGACACAAATGGAAACCAAAGGTTTAGAGAGCGGCGATGGCAGAAAATAAGAGTAAACATATGGAAAGCTTCAAACATGGTCAAATCAATTTTATTTTCTGCGAGATGGGAAACCAACCATTGATTGTGGGTCCAATACTCTTTTCCATTTACATGCTCCCTCTTGCCACCTTATACGTAGACATAGTATCAGTTTCCACTTTTACGCAGACGATACTCAGATATATATAAGCTGTGACCCTGCAAACAATTATCAGAACACTGTCAACCTGCTGAACTGCCTTCAGGACATCCACAAGTGGATGTCACAAAACTTCCTGCAGCTAAGTGCTTCTAAAACAGAGATATTGATTATAGGTCATGACAGTGCAAATGCTCAAATATCAAACAGTCTGGGTTCTCTGTCCCACTCAATAACTCAGCATTGTAGAAATCTTGGTGTCATTCTTGATCAAAATCTCAGCTAAGATCAACATATCAAATCAATGGTTCAATATTGTTTTCATCATCTCAGAAACATTTCAAGGATCAGATCATTTCTTTCTGCTAAAAATCTGGAAACTGTTATTCGTGCCTTCATAAGAGTCGGTTAGATTACTGTAATTCCTTGCTCTCTGGCATCAGTAAAAATCATTCTTCCATCTCCCGCTCAGCCAAAACTCTGCTGCCAGTATCTTGACTCGGACTAAGAAACATGATCACATTTCGCCGATCCTGGCTTCCTTACACTGGCTACCTGTTGCTTTTAGAATTGATTTCAAGATATTATTGATTACTTACAAAGCCCTGAGAGGCTTAGCCCCAAGTTATTTAGCAGATCTTCTAGTGCCCTATGTCCCTCCCACTCCCTGAGATCTTCAGATGCATCATTTCTGGTTGTTCGTAGGTCCAGACTTATACACAAAGGTGATAGAGCATTTGCAGTGAGGGCTCCTAGACTGTGGAATGACCAAGGGTGCAAACTCTGTCTTGTCTTTTCAATCACTTTTAAAAACCCACTTTTTTAAAATGGCCTTTCGGTGATTCCATTTATGTTTTATGTTATTTTAGGTCATTTTACTCTCATTGTATCTTCTAATGTGTTTAGTTTTTATGGCTTTTAGTTGTTTTATTCTTTTTCTTTTAAATGTGTTCTGTTTTTATTGTAAAGCACTTTGTAACTGTGTTTTGAAAGGTGCTATATAAATAAAGTTTATTATCATTATTATCATTATTATTATTATTATTATTATTTTGTAAACAAATAAATATTGCCTTGGCTGATGAAGAAAATCTAAATATAAAAACACGAATATAACAGAAAAGCTTGTTATTTTTTTGTAAGATTATTTTTTATGTTTCTATCCACGGGTGGCTGACAGGAGGCACAGTTTAATGTAAAGCAGCACTGGAATGACAGCTTGCACAAAGGGGCATAATGAGCCCTGATAGCTCTGCTGACTGCGTCACGACACAGGCAGGGAAATGAGGGAACTCTTCTCCCTAGTTCCAATCTGTTCTAGATGCTTCACTTGTCAGGTCGTACTGCTAAACAACACATTTCCATGTGTTTATTTCTATTTGTACAGTATGTCAAGTAGCAATAAATCTCCCCGCATATTCCACTGAGGAGTGTGTATTTGGTTTGGCCACTGTTTTCCATTTATTTCACAACAGGTATAAAAATAAAGTCAACAGGCAGAGATTTACACTTTCTTGCTAAGTCATCCATCACAGTGAAAACTTAGCAGCCTTTAGCTTTTTTGTCAAAGTTCCATTTAATGCAGTGGCACGCTGGGGCTCCTTGCTGGTGCATTCAAGGACGAGTTGGCTGCTGAAAAGCACCGCATTCATGAGCTGTTGGAAAAATAAAAAACAAAAGCCAACAGTCGGCAAATAAAGATGTTGTGAAACGCATCATGTGAATTTGACAGCTAACTCAAATATCAAATGTCAGAATCGCAAAACAGTTTAATACAGTCCCTGCGTGCAACTTACCACACAATGACAACATGTGATAATGTAACTGACAAAAAGTAATGGTATAGTGTGTTTTGGACAATTCTGACAGTAATGTAAAGTACACATCTTGTAGTTAATAGTATAAAATGTAGTTTGCTTTGTCAGGGTTTTACCCAAGAGTATACTATGTAATCAGGCTCAACACAACCTAAATTAAAATGTCACTTACAAATTAGCATAAATAACTCAACATTTTGAAAGAGACACTGAAACTCACTTTAATGGATACTGTACACCATTTTTTAAAATGCTTGTTATATTATATTTCCTCAGCCTCTGTATGTGTGTATAAATATACACTTGTGTCTCATGAGTTATCAACATTATCTTGCAGTGATATCACTGAGGCAAACTACTGATATATTAGGTGAATCCAATCTTTCTATGATGAATTTATGAAATTATATTATAAATGGATATGTTTGTACTCCAGTTGTTAAAGGTCCTGCTCACCCAAGCTCCACCCACACAGGTGTTTTCACTTAATTGCCTGATTAGACCTCTTTTGTGTACAAAATGTGCCTTGACTGGCGTCTTCCTCGCTCTCTAGATGCACATGTTAAGGTGGGATGACTTACACTTTATCATTCTTATTGGCATGTTAACTTTGGTTTCCAGCAAAGCTCCGCCCAACTTCAACCTGAGCAGAATCTGTCAGGTTAATAAAAAAACACGTGTGGGTGTGCAGAGCCTTTAAAGTTTCAGATCAAAAATGTGTCTGTGTGCGAAGTGTCTGATATTATGAATCATCAATAACCAGCTAAATAAACAGTAACTAAATAATCAATATTTGCTCTTTGTGAATCATTAACACTTGCAGCCAAGTTGAAAAGCGACGTGTTTGCTTTTCTTAAAAACTTCATCAACTTTATGACCCGTAGTCATGTTACAACCAGACACATTTTTTTCATACATTACACAGCTTGTGGCACAAGTTTGGTTAGGAGAGCAATGCCACAGTTGCAGCTGTTCTTTAATGATTTCCCAAAGGAAACATTGGTTATGAATCATTGGAATGTGCAAAATAGATTCAAAATGTACTCAGTTTTACAGATGTTACATTTGTGCCTTTATGTTAGAAGTTTTGCAAGTCATGTTGCAACTTCAAGATCCACGTTATCATAGTGTGCACCTTATTTTGGCGGGTTTTTATTTCCTGTTGCCTTTGTGGGAGACTTACTGAACGTGGTACATTAGATCAGGACACGTTAACAGGTGAAACGTCCTTTGTTATAGTTTCATTAAGATAAATGAGATGCCAGGGAAGTTGGGAAGTTGTGGGAAAACTGTTATCTGACAAGAACTGGAGGGTCCAAGGGGAGAGGAAAACCAGGGAGCGAACACACACACACACACACACACACACACACACACACTGCAATCAGAACATTTATGTTGTATGCAAACACAAACATAGATATTACACAAATATAGACACATACACATTCCACAATTGCACACACACACTGGTGCACACGCACAAATGCACTTAAGTCATTCTGTGCATACACTCAATACAAATTCACTACAAACACACACAAACACATGTACACGCACACACACACCGTGGGATCCTTGTTGCACATATCCAAAACACTAACCACACTGTTTACCCACCTACGCTCAACTGTAGCTTGTTACCACGACAACGCCAGCAGCCCTAACTCCCTATATTGACTGAAACGATCATTAATCTTTTCAAGTCGCTCCCAATGGACCAGTAATGATATGTTAGTATTCCAACCTCCTCGTACCACAGCGTTGGTGGACTATCACCCACCAAATGAAAATATGAGGCAATGGTATGCTGGAGACATGGAGAGAGAGGTCTGCGACCAGGGGGTTGCCAGTTTGAATCCCGGAAAGAAGCAGGGAAACTGTGACTGGGGATTAAGCATGGCATGCAAAATGCTCTCCATTCCCTCAAAGACTCCCAGTGGGACAGAGTAGAAAATGTGTGGTGAGTTTGGATCAATGGTCACTTTATTCACCATCGGCGATGAGAGAAGGGCCCTGATCAATCATCATCTGAGTATGGGTCTGTTTCTTCACTGAAACAAAAAGGAGAGACCTATATAACATTCTATTCTTAGCTTCATCTGAACATTCACAAACCGTTGTAAAGTACTTTCTTGTCAGTTTTTGTCGGTATAACAGTCATTCCATGTCAAGTCAATTGTATTTTTTTATTTGGGATTATCTATAACTCAAAATCATAAATTTGCCTGCAAATGTCCCTCCTCCACACAGTCATGCAATAGACATGTGTACAGAGCAGACAAAAATAACAACACTATATTTGGTAGATAGACTGCAAAATACTGTACATAAATAATATGGATCCAGGAAGACATCGAGCAACTTCCTTGTGCTGCTAAAATTGGTTGTACCTGGGCCACACGACCTCCTTTCCACCACAAAGACAGGGTGTTGTACTCACTCATCTCCGATATTAGCTTGGCAAGACAGCAACTAACTATCTCTTGCTACAAATGACACACAATAACACACAAGCTAAATATACAGCAACTACAATATCTTAAGAAGAGCGTCTTCTGTATATGGACAGCTAAGGTGGAAATGCATGTGTACAGACATCCAGAGGGCAGTACTTAGGGCAGAAAATGGAATCAAACCAAAAGTTCCACCCTTCATGGTAATCAATATTATGTTATATTACAGATTTCAGGGATCTAGTCACACACATTATGAGTGTCAAGTACGTGCCCTGTATTGAGCTATCTGATCATGTTTTGTATGTTATCCGAGGTTATTTTGTTGCCACAGCTTTTTTATCGTACTACATATTGGGTAAATTTGATAATTCAAATCAAGTATGTGTATTTTGTCATCCATTTTCAAGGTTTTTGACAATTAATGGCCTGGGAAATAACTGTGGTATATCGGTCATCCACAGTGACCGTTATACCACAGTTATTTCCACCCACCAGATTTCAAAACAAGGGTGATGTCATTGCTTGCTCCAAAAGTACAAATTCTGAGTTTTTCAGTTTCATCGATTTATATGATGAAAGTAATTGAGAAATTACCTGAATTTGATGCCCACATTGATGGCAGGAACCACGCCTAGAGAATTTAAATACTTGGGCCTCAACTTTATCCATCCAAACCTCTCTTTCTGAAGCTCCAAGCCTGATGCTTGTCCCATTAGCCACATAGAGCTTGGCATCGCTAACACTAGCATCGTCATGGTAAAATTCCCTATTCTTGCATTTTCCTCACTGTGTGTGTACTGCATAATTTCTACAGATATTTGCTTCTTGAATATCACCCTGAATCAAAAGGGTACCTTATAAGAAGCTGAAAATGAGTTCACTTCATAAATAATATCAGGGGAACAAATCCATTCCTTTTGACCCACAAAAGCCTGCTAACCCTGCCGATAATGAATCAGCCAGGTCACTCTGGCAGACTTTTATTCCAGCGTTTCACTTCACCGCTCCAATCTTGCAACTCAAAACAAACCGCTCATAGCATATCGAACATACCCCAGGCCGCATTCTCCATTCTCTTGCGCCGCCCGATCGACCGCAGTGGCGTGTTTGTTTTGCTTGCACGCTAGGCAAAAGCTAAGATAAATATACAGCATTTGGGAAGCTACGTGTGATGGGTTATTAATGCGGCATTTTATGATGAACAAATATGTCTTGTTGCAGGGTGGGGGTGACAGGGGTTGGGGTGGGTTGTGTAATAAGCACATATTCATCTAACCATAATGGCTTTGGGCTGAGTGAGAGAAGAGGGTGGAGAGAAGGCGAAGGGCAAGCAATGTGAGTAAATTAAAAACGCCATCTCAGTTCCAGGTCCTGGAGCTTCAGTAAAAATGATTGTTACATGTTTATCTAAGACCATTGCATTGGATGCGTATATGCTGCCTCTCTCCCTATAAGCAGCACTCCTTCTATTCTTTTCTTGTCTGGCCCTCAAACACACAAAAGCATAAAAGTGTGGGGAAGTCAAATCCTCAACTCAAACTGTGTGTGATATTAGCTATTGGTGAGCCTATGGGGACCTGTAATCTCAATGTCCATATGACTTCACAGGCTAGGAACTCGCTGGTTCTGCAGCTCATGCAGTCTTCACAGAGCCTATGTAAATAATGAAAGGATAAGCAGGGTGACTCTGCGGCCAAGTGTTTATGGACTCGTATGTGTCCACGCACCGGTATTTGGTTTATGCACACATACGTATGCAGAGACCAGTTAGGTCCAGTGAGGTCAAGTGAGTTTTAAAAGAAGAGTTGTGTTTTAGAAGGGGGTTAAAGGATTCAGTTCTTTTGATTTTTCCTCTCTGTTACACCTGCTTGCTGCCATGACAACATCCATATGCAACTGACATCTAATTCAACCAAGCCTTTTTCTATATCCATTTCAGCTTTGTTGATATTAATTATTTACTTTAATTATTTCATTGTATTTATTTTTCTTTTGCCTATTTATTATTATTTTAGCATTATTTTATTCTCTCTGTTGTGCTTTGCTGTTTTTACTGCAAGGCACTGTGTGTTAAAAAAAGCAGCATATTAATAAAGTTCACTATTATATGCAGACATGCAGTGCTTGTATCTGGCTGCTGTCTTGTAACAATACAGGCTATTGTATCAGTGTAGATACTGCTGTGCATCATCAGAGGAATAGCTGTCTGGCTTTAGCTACTGTCCTTGACAACTATCTGTAGGAGGGGAGTCTAATACCTTGAACTGAATATGTGAGTGCGTGTGTCTGTGTGTCTGTGTGTCTGTGTCCACTTGTGACTGACAATTGCTATCATACACACAATACAGTTTGAAAAGCTGGCAAAGGGCACTGGGGCTAGAATTCATATTTTAGCTAAATGCGTTTCCATGAGCCATTGTTGCAAGTAGGTTTGTGACACAACTGAGCGCAGGTAAGTGCAGTTGCCTATTTACATAGCCGGCACACACAGAGCAACTTTAGCATTCATTTGAAGTCGTGTTTCTGGACAACTGACAAATTTAAGTCCAACATTTACTCTCCTTTTAGATCTGTTTTGGTCTCAGGTAACTTCCGAGGGCAATATGTGGCTCTTTAGTCGCTAAATGCAATCGCTAACTTTGTGTGTCTATTGTTTAGTGCTGGTAGCATAGGCTACAGTTGTTCAGCCTTTTAGCTGAAAACAGCTGCCTGCTGCTGCTGGAAACTGGGTTGATGAGAGCAGTGAGAGTGAACCAAAACATTAAAGCTGTGGGCTGTAAAACCAAAACAATAAGCTGAAAGATGCTAAAATGCTGCGTAGGGCTGAGCGACACTACAGGGTCAGGTGATAATTATCTGTGGTTTTGTCATTACAAAGGATCTCTTTCACACTACACATATTATACATTGGCCTATCGCTCATATAGAATATTTATTGGTGCAGCTTTAATATTATGTCATAGTGCACTATCACATGCTAATGAAATAATGGAGCTCAATATCAGCAGAATAGCCTGAAAATACAGATACTTTTCTCTTGCATTAGTTGACTTCTGGGAACCATACAGTGGACAATATGTGACACACACACACATTATGACATGCACACACACACACACACACACACACACACACACACACACACAGTATTGACATTAGCTCATACAAACACAGGACAAAGACAGAGAGAGTGACAGAAAGGAAGAGGGAGAAATAGAGAGAGGTGGTATCTCGGTCCATCCAGTTATTAGTTTTCTCTACTGGAACTGAATCTCTGTGAAATATGAGGTCTCCTTTTCTTCTCTCCTCCGTCCTCGCTCTCCCCCTCTCCCTCCTTCTTCCTCTGACGTCAAACTCAACAGCAGCAAAACACGCAGCTGGATGTGGCAGCCTTACAAAACTTAATAACACATGTCAAGAGTCCCCTACCCATAACCAGTTGTGTAACACCGGTGGATCACATTATGTTTCTATTTTTGCACTGCTTTGGCCGTGGTCAGCCTATTACACAACAAAACCCACCCTTATTTTCATTTTGCTAAAGCCTTACGTCTATATATACTCTCAGGCGCCATTTCCCGAACAAAGATGTATGTTACCCCTGTTTGTACTTCTTGAATACAGTTGATTGAACATTTTAGGCTGAGACATGTTTTAAATGAAGTCACATTTAGTACAGTAAGTTGTTAAATGAATGCAAATTATAGTGTATCAGTACATCAAATGTTTTATGTAAGACGATATCGTCTTTTAAAGAGCAAAAAACAGTCATGTTAACTCATCACTGCTGAGTTTAAGTGACAAAATTTAAATGAGTTAGCCTTTAGTAGGCATTTATTCAAAAAACTCAACCCTTTTTATTGTAGTGATACCTAGAAAATACAGTATTTTATATTCCTAGTAAATGAATGAATGTCTACCCACACTGACTAAGGACAAGTGTCCATGAATACTGTGTTTGGTTTAAGCTTTGCAACTTTTTAGGCAACCACATTTTGACATCAGTAAGATTCTCTAGATTCATTAATGAGATTTTTTTTATTAATGAATTACAGCTATGCATTGCCAAAACTGCAAAAAACTATTTGGTCACTCCATATGTAGCCTGTGTCCCAAGTTTGCGGCTTTGATTGCACCATTGAGCAGTTTTGGTAAATCAGAGGCCTTCGACTGCATGAAATTCAATGTGAAAAGCTCAAATTTCTCTGTAGAAATGGGGTCAGTCATGATCAACCTGTTGATCTGTGTGGAATTCCAAATCGATTTTGAAGTATTTTGTTCTTTTAGAGCTGGTAAAAGCGACCTTTTCTTTCTTTCTTTCTTTCTTGGTTTTGTTTCACATTAAAACCTTGCATAGGCAAGTCATATGTGTTCTTTTATTGTAACCCACTACAGGAAGTGCATTATATTTGTAACTGAGGGTAGCACAAACTGCTACTGGTCACTGTAACTTTGTGTACACAACTAGCACTTTTTTCAGGGGTTTTAAATATTGCAGTGAGGAATGGTAAAAAAGAAACAGCCATGATGCGCTAGTTATGAAGCTTAAGGTGACAGCCATTTTGGTGTTTTTCCCCTGAATGGTAGATCTTGGCCCATATTTACCTGCCTTGATTGAAAAGGACCTTTCAGTTGAAGGATCTCCTTGACCACTGGGATGCGTTGCCACAAAGATGTTAAAAGCTTGCTGTATGTTTATGTTCTAATACACTGAATGAAAGAGCCCATTGACCATCATTTTTACATTGTCTTATATAATTTTTGAGCCTCTTCAACCTGCTGTACGCTGTAGACAGGAAGTGAGCACTTCAAAGACAAGAAACGAGAGGAGGAGCATTTCCAGAGCTTTCCAGGATGCTCGCTGGGTGAGAGGTTTTTCCTTTTCATCCCAGGAATAGAGCAGATAGCAGCTATGTGCCAGGGGAAGCTTTGAGGATTGTGCCAAAGGCATACGGAGATCAGAGAGAGATGAGTCTCGGGTCAGAAGAAAGAGAAAGGAACCTCCATGGTGGGATATGACCTGAACCTCCTCACTGACTCATGTTACTTCTTGCGAAACGAAAATGCCACTGTAGCAGATGGTTTCCTTCAAAGCATATAAAGATGAAGACAGTTTCATTTTCTCCAATACTATGATCAGTTTAAGATTTAAGAAATGACCCCTGTCTGTACTCTGTAATGGTCATTATTTGACGTTGAGAAGTCTTTTTCTTTGAGCAGCGGCATGATTATTTTTACATGAAAAATATTTTGGAGTATGAGCAGAGAGGTAGTGGTTCTTGTTTCAACTCAAGTGGACCTGGTGTTGTAAATCAATGGTATAAAACGTCTTCTGTTTTTGTTTAACAATTTAACATTTTGATCATACTAAATTATGAAATATCTGTAAACAGCATACACATGAGCTAATCAAATGCCCCAAACTATTCATACTTAAGGAGAGAAATTTCTTCAGTAAAATTATTCATGAGGCCAGCTATTAAGATCATACACGTTTTTATGATGCAAAATATACCAGAAGAGCACTGCTCCAGAGACACAGCTGGCAGTCACAGAGAACACAGGAAACCAAGTGGATTCAAATCCCCTAATACAATCAAACTGAGTTTGAGAGGAAGCATGAAGCTGTTTCGTTTCCTTTGCTTTTGTGAACTTCTGGGTTATCTGGGGACACTAGGTTATACACAAAAGGGTATGTGTGTGTTTTATTCTGAAAATATAAAGAAAAGAAAAATGAGTGATTAGATGTGGAACTGAGAAAACACAAACAGGTCAAGCCATCCTGGAACAGGCTGAATCAAAAATCAAAATCGGAATATTTAAAGCCAAATGCATTGACAAATCTGCAGTTAATATCAACGGAACCTGTGCTTTTGGCTTTTCTCTCTTTTCTCTCAAAAAGACTTTGACACCCACCTGTCTTTTGCAAATGTTGCAGTTTCCTGCATTCCTACAATCTGTGTATCCTTTTAACATTACCACTGTTTACTCCAAAAAATACCAATTGATAATATCTAACAAAATATGAATACAAGGGAACAGTTCTTGTTGAATTATTTTATTCAAGTGTCTTAATGTGTATATGAGAATTATTGCAATAGCATAGTTTGTGTGTTTGTACTTTGACGAGCAAATATGTCTACTTAGAAAAACGTCCAGATGTCCCAGTTTTCCACCAGCTCTTAAAGAGCAATTTGCAGGTTAGAAACCCCAGTGAATCAGTGTGTAGGAAAATGATGTAGAAGCTAAATTTTCANGACGTAACGTAAGGGAGAGCGGTCAAGTTGAACAATTGAAATGAATGGATCTCAAGCCAGTTTTGACGCTGAAGAGGTTGTAAATGTTTATTCATATGCATATGACGGACCACAGCCTTATAATTACGAGCCTGCTAGGCGTCCAAGAGACCAGGAACAGACCAGGGTTAGAGGAAATAATGGTCAGAGGAGAGAAATTGAGTTGTGGTGTGAGGAGAACCAGTGGAGAACTGGGCAGGTGTCTTGGTGAGTGACTGGCGTTAGCTTATAGATACATACACGAACAGTATATATCTATGGGCGTTAGCTAACGATCGCTAATGCTGTGTTCACATCACGTCATTGTAAAGTTTTCTATCACTGTCAGGCTGTAACAACACTAGTATTGGTCGTCTAATACTGGCAGGAGTATTGATACTTACCCATAACAGAAAGTAATGCGCATCATATCAGCA
>NTHP01000083.1:826964-861724 GCA_003416845.1 Oplegnathus fasciatus
CCAATTCCTTGTGCCTTCCCTCTGAAGCCAGAGTAGTGGTGTTGGATTTCGTGCTCAGGTGGCAGGAGAGAGTTAATCCACGACTGAGGGTATGAAACAGCAGAGGACCGTCCCACTTGGAGCGGTCCAACTCTGACTTATCGCACTCCAACGTCTAACAATGCAGGAAACAAGCCCAAGCCGGATCCAACTGCCTCTGTTGCATTAGCCACTTATGCCATGGACTCTAATCCTACTGTGTGTGTGTGTGTGTGTGTGTGTGTGTGTGTGCAGTATATGTGTGTGTGATGGAGGGGATTTGAGAGCAGAGTTTTAGAGACCTAAATCTTTGTTCTTGCTTTCTTGCTCTTATGACCAAACTAAGCTTTGTGCTATTTACTCGCCACACACATTGACACAGGTCTTGCACGCACATCTACACATAATGTACATTTACTACACGCTATGTACAACTTCACTAGCATTACACATACATTCGACAGATGCAACTACATATGCTCTCTGTGTTTGAGTTGGCTTCAGAACAGAAGAGCGCAGCGTACAGCAACACTTGAGTTTCTAAAACAACCCATAGTCCTCTCAGCAATCCACTGAGAAGGATGGACCAGTGGATTTAGGATGTGGAGGCTTTTTGACATTAACTATTATTAACAACTTTTATTAAACATAAAATATATCTTATACTGCTACTAATGACCAACCTCCCCTTATTCAGAGCCACAAAATCTAGAAAATATGACATTTTTATTGACAATCAGCTGTAATGCAACCATATGACTCTTTTGTCGCCCTGTAGATCATTAGCTCTGGTGCTCCATGCTAACACTTTCCCATTAACTATAATATACTGGACAGATTTAAGACCAACAAACCAAGTTGCCAATATCCAGATGCTTCAAACTTGCATTAAATGATTATTTAGCCAGAAACGAGCAGTAAACACAACATTAACATTTCATCACCTTATAAAGTGAAAAACTTGCTTATTTACACATTCGGCAACACAAGCATTCATTTACAGTCACGTTTCTGGCCACCTGAGGAATGTAAGTCTAACAGTAACTCTCCTTTTAGCTCCGGTCTGGTCTCCACCAACTCCTGGGGGCAATATGTAGCTCTTTAGCCGCTAAATGGGCCTCTACGTTCACCAGCTAGTTGCTAACGTTGTCCGTCTGCTGCGGCTGGTATTGACGCTAGACCAAAACAGTAAAATTGTGGGCCGGAAAGCCAAAACCATGAGCTAAGACATTAAAACACTCTGCTGAGCTGAGGCATGATACATTTCTGTTGGGTTTGTCATTAGCTACTAGAGACTGCTAACTACTAGTGATATAGCTTTAGCCTGTAGCCGGTATTGTATAAGCTCAATCCAATATTTTCAAGACTTTATATGTTATTATTTGTTACATATGTTATATATGACTGCTTTTATGCAGAACACCAAATAAGTAAAGGCTTCAGCATTTCCCCTCCAGAATATCACTCGGCCTTCATGTTGGGAAATAAAATGTACAGAAACTATAACTGAACAGGTAGCTGAATAAACAAAAAAATTGGTTACTTTTTTAGTTTCTGATCAAAAGTATCTGTAGGGTGGGGGGGCATTCAGGAGACTCATGAGCTCAGTGTGTTTACAATCCTGCGTCATTTGAAGTGCAAGAGGAATTCACCACAGGGGTAATACTGACCTATTTTATTCTAAGCATAAATGGACTTCACACAGAATTCCATAAAATTCTCATTTACACTAAACAAGCACAAAAATGACATTGTCGTAGTGTTTGTCTATAATTTTCCTTTCTGTGCTTGTGGTTTGGCATTGCACGTCCCTTCGCATATATTCCATTGAAATGGCTTGATGTTACGCCTGTGACAGATATTGTTTTAAAAAGAAAAGAATCTACATAAACACTTTAATGGCGACCAAATGGCAACACATCAGCAGGCTGTCCTCAGTGCCTTTGATGATCGTTCTCACAGCTTTGTCGGTGTCATTAGCGCACTGAGCCAGCGCAAAGGCAACATCGGCAGCGAGGATTTGTGGTGAGGGGAGGAGGCGCCTTTAGCGAGGTGACATGGGAGGGGACAAGTGTATGGGGGATAGGAGAAGGAGAGGAGGGATTCAAAGAGTTACTGTTAGTCATTGGTCGACCCCTGGGGGCCCATAGTGCATTTGAAAGTGAGATAAAACGTGAGACAGAGGCAGAGTTCAGTAACTAAAGGCCAAGTTGTAAACATATGTACGTCATACTAGGACTTGTGTAATGTGTGTGTGTGTGTGTGTGTGTGTGTGAAGTGAGTAGGGAGCTGAGGACTACAGCTCTCTGTAATGTTTGTTATTGTAGCACATTGTGTTTTTCCCCTCCCCTCCCTCCATCACTGTTCTCACTCTCTCTTGATGCTACATAATGAAATCCATCCATCCCAATTAGGAGGTGTCGCAGTCTGTTGTGGCGTGGGGGCTCAGAGAATGAGGGTGTGTGTGTGTGTGTGTGTGTGTGTGGCGGGTGTTAGACTTTTGAATCAGGGCTTTACATATGACAAACAACTGCACTAATGTGTATACAAAATGAATTCAAATCAGGACAAAGTCTTGTGTACAGGCACATATATGGATGTATGTGTCTATACACACACACACAGCCAAACACACACAACCCCCAGATCAATCACCCCCACACATGCTGCAGGAGAGTGTTTTTGTTTTGAGAGGAAGAGGGGTTAATTACTTACATTCTTCAATCGGAAACATCTTTCCACCTTCCCCCTCTCAGACTCTTTCACTTCTTTTTCATTCTACACTCTAAAAACATGGGGTCCAGCTGGGATTCACCACATGAAAAAGGTTAGAAATAGGTTCCTATAAAACAGACGAAATGTTTTGGGGGGTTTCCCTTCTGATCAATCAATACTTTAAAAGGTGCATACAAAATGAGATGTTTCCTTTTGAAGTGAAGACAAAAAGAAGCCTTTATGTCCATGCACTCATCTTGGGGGTTCATGAACCCATTGTGGGAGAAGTTCTTTAAAGTATTTTGGGGAAATGGATTGTGTTGCAACCTTAAGAGCCAAATGGTTCCCTGACTCCTTTTTTACTTTTTAGAGTGTAAGCTAATGGTGGGGAGGAAAAAAGGGGGATGAAGACGAGTTGAGGGGGTTAAAATCCCAGGGAGGCTCAATGGGGAACAGCTGCAGGGTACTGGGCAAAGGCCAGGGAACGTTCCGGATGGATAGAAAGAGGACGAGAGACCCCCAGGAGAGGAGAGGAGAGGAGAGGAGAGGAGAGGAGAGGAGAAATGATTGGAGATCAGATAAAAAAGGAGTAACATTGCAAAGAGGAGTAGAGCAACACAAACAGGCAAGAAATGACAGAATCGGGGGAAAAACAAAAGGAGAGATGCCCAGTAAATATAGAGATGTAGAGAGATAAATAACCATCACCAGGAGGAGAAGTAAAAGGAGCAAGAATACTACTGGCCATTAAGAACAGCCCAATCCAGTCTCACAAGTTTTCACATTGTGAATTGCCATCCATGGGCAGTCTAAAGCTTTTCTACATTGTCAAAGTACTGGGGAGCCAGGCATTAAAACAAAATCTGCTAATTCTGCTAATAAATACATTTCTTATTGGTGACAGACAGTGGACGGTTGTGGGTTCAAATTGACCAGACTAAGGCCGCATTCAGAAAGAAAAGAGCCCAGCATTAAAGAAACGCACGGGTCTGCATTGGTGGGAGCATGTTGGTTTGGGTATTAGCGAGATGATGAATTAGGATCCAGGAAGTCCAGTTTGAGTGATAAATCCATTAGTTTGAAGCCTTATCAGATGCTTAAACACTACACAATACTCTGAGACAGGATTACAACTCTAGAAAGTTATGACGGTGGCGATCAATTTATCTTTCGTTGCAAAGGTAGGTAAACAGTAGAAATACTGTTCATGTTATGAAGTAATCTACCAGGAGTGTGCCCTTGCACATTTATGATTGGCCAACACAGTGCCTCGATGGATGATGTAGGATTGCGCCTGGATAAGTTTGAGTTGAGCCTGGTTCAACTGTTTTGTTTTTTTTCATGCAGCCTAACTGAGAAAACCTGGCTGGAAGGAGTGAGTGACCAGTGCGCTCCCTTTTTTCAACAGCTACTGTTAAGCCCTTGAGCAAAGCACTCAGCCTCCAGCTGCTTCAGAGGAGCTGCTCGGGTGCCAGAAGGAAGGACTGCAGCTTTACCTTGCACATTCCAGTGCGGGATGACAGCAGGAAAGTTTGAAGATGAAGAGTGAATGAAAGGGGACATCAGTCAAAGATACTGAAAAAAGAAAACACTGTAGAAATGTGGTTTGGCAAAAGGAAACAAAGATATGTCAACAATAACTGAATAAAGGTACATTTGGATCCATTATGTAAGAACAGACAGGAAACAGCAAACACATAAACATAAGCACAGCCTGTCACCTCTCTGCTCCAACCATTTATTCTCCCAGCAGCAACCCAGCACTGTGGCAGCAGGTCTGAATAAAAGGATTGTGGGTATCTAAATAAACACCCACCGTGTTGGCTCACCAAAGACAGATTTATGCTGAGGGCACTTTGTTTGTGGTTAATTTAAATGTCAGTGGTGACAGACCAGAAAAAAAAAACAACCTTTCATTAACAGCCACACCTTCACTGAGAGAAAAGACGTCATTATCTGTCAAACTTTAACTAATGACTAAGTCTGATCAGAAGAACACTAGAGTTTTCTGTGTAATAGAGGGAGACAAGAAGTCAAGTTTCCATCAGAGGAGTGGGACAGAGGGAAAAGAGCTGTCACAGCTTTGTCTCATGCTCCTTCTGCACATTAAGCAGCTTTGCTTGTATTTCGTCAGTAGCTGAAATCTCTGATATGGTCTGAATGGGGGTTCGATAGCCAACAGTATTTATGAACTCAGTGGAGCGCTGCTGCCACCATGTGCTGTGAATATGGAAGTTTATGACATGGGTGGCTGGAGCCAAACAATCTGAGCAAGGTAGATACTGACTAATATACTCGGATTATATAATGCAAAGATAGCTACAAATTACCAAATAATAAAGAAAGATGAGTTTCCCCTAAACAGCTAACACTGTTCCCTTGGTACTCAGCAGTTACAGCATTGTTACTCGAACTCTCTTACTATATGTGTATATCATTGACTTGTCATTTCTAATGTAGTACCTCATTAAATGTGTTTTGTTAAGGGTGACAAAAGCACACTTAAAAGTATAGAACAAACATAAAGAAGGTGTGTACAGTATGTATTGGGCTGTTGAGGCTGATTTGGTGCTGTTATGGTGGATTGACTCATGTTGCGTTATATTGTAAGACTTACACTTGCAATAACTGAAACAAGCTGTAATCACAACACTGACATATTATTGCCTTTTAAGTTGATATGGCTAACTTGTTAGTTTATGGCAGTCCAATATTCACTCTCCTTTTAGTTCTGTTTTCAGTCTCTACCAACTCCTGAGGGAAATATCTAAATGAAAAATATTGATCATAGCCGCTTTAAAATTCTCTACATTTATGTAGAGGCACGTTCTCACAAACTGGTGAAGACAAACAAGTAAGAATCCGACATAAATTAATAGTAAAAATGCTTTCTGTTAAAATTTGAAATTACAACTCTGTGATATATTAATGTCGACCAAAGGATGACATCACCATCATCATCATTTGTCGTTAGATTGTGTGGGCACATGAAAACTATCCAAGCAGAATTTCAAGAAAAGAGGAGAGGAGCTGTCACAGTACATAAATGAAGGGATGTTAACAGCTCATTGGAACATTAAACTAATCCTATTGTCCATGTATGCATGCTGTGATGAAAATATCAACAGAAATACTGCCATACTATTGATCTGTACACTTTTACAACTTGATAAAAACTGATCATTTTGCTATGTATAGTAGCAATATCTCATTAATCTTATCTGATGCTGATTTGTGTTGTAAAGGTCAAGCTAATGGGATGGGATCATTCTGTAAAGTTATGGCTGGACGGGCACATGTTTCTGTGCCGTGATCATCAACCTAACAATTTAAAAACTGGGCACTGGTGCCATCTATTGACTAGTGTTTGCATTACAGCTATAGAAACAAGGTTACACATGTCAATGTACAGTCTTTAGAATGCGGTGCCCTTTATTTCTCTTTGTGTCTGTGATAGCCATGTTGCAGAATAATGGAAGAGTCTCAGATGAAATGATGAACTAAGCAATGGGTGAGTTTCTCCAAAGGACAGTTTCTTCCTATAACCACCAAACCATCACTAGGCGTGACTGATCTTACTCAATTGCTTTGAAAAATGGATTTTAAGGAGCGACATTGAGAAAAAAAAGCAATGTGTGTTATCAATGTTACATGCTGCCCCCTTTGACATATGCTTTTGCTATAAAAACTGAAAAATTAAACATAAAAGGCATCAGGTTCTTTCTAATAAAAAGCCAACATGATAGATGACGAAAAAACAAAGTGTTATGTGGGCGGTCTTTGCTGAGTGCTTTCCTAAAACAACTCAATCTGTACCTCAGAGACAACCCACTCCATCCTTATACCCTCGCTATCTCTGTCTTTTACTATTTCAGCAAGTGGGAAACCTCCTTACATCTCCAACTGAGGCGAGACTCAGTTTCTGAGAATGCACACCCTCTGGAAATCCACAGAGTATTGACGAAGGATGCATACCAAGATGGAAACATTTTTTGAGAAACACAGGGAGCTTGGAAAACAGAGCAGAGTAAGAGACAGCCAGATGGATAAAAAGAGGGAGGGCAATTCATACAAGGCTAATCATTAACCTGAATACTGAGTAAAATTTTCAAACCTATGATGACATGTTTTTTATGGCTGCACCGTCACATCAAATCCAGTAAATCCAGATGTCTTATGGCTTATTTTGGACACATTTCACAAATTGTATCTTAAAGATGCACTAGTCAATATTTTTATGTTAATAATGGATCAAATTAGTGTGTGTAATGTTAAAGGGGTTGCTCGTGGTGATGAACCCACAGAAAATTATCCTTCAATTCCGCAGCTCCCTCAGCGCTACAGAGCTTTTTAGCTAATTGTTTAAGTATTCTGACCCACAACTTTACTGTTTTGGTTCAGTCTCAATGCTCTCATCAACGTTTCCAGACAACGGCAGAGAGACAAAGTAAGTGACAATCTGTTGGACAGAGCGGACTTTATTTGTCGGGTGGCCAGAAGTTGCCAGACACACTACTCCAAATGAATGCTAATGTTGCTTCATGTCTGTTGGATGTACACATAAACAACTGTTTGCTAACATGTTAACCATATTAACTTTACTAGGTTTAAGTCTTAAAATCTTAACTACAAATTAAATGTTCTGCAGTTTGACCAAAGCTTTCGTGCAACAAGTGACTCACAAGTCACTGAAAAGGTTAATGGAGAATATCAGTAGCATTTAGAGTTAAAGACCCATTTAGTTTTGTCTCCATCAGGTTTCCTCCAGTCCTTTGTAGCACATGCTACATGTAACCCATCTAACCCTAACCCTTTAACTGCTTTCCAAAGACACCCTTAATAAAAAAACATAACAATAAAGTTGGTGAGGTGACACTGGCTGAGCTGTCAGTGTCAAGTGTGATTCAGGAAGCATAGCAACGCTCAACATAATAAAATTACCATAAATAACAACTTCTGACTAAAGCCAATGAAGGCTTATGTTTGCTGAGATGGATCATGTTTCTAGGTGACCGCTGTTTTTTCATACTGTGCAGCTTCTGCTAAACAGAGAAAAACAAGCCCTTGTTTCTCCAGCTACTGCACTGAGCATTAAAAACAATGTGCAGGAAAAAGGAAAAGCAAGACGGTAAATTATCCCTTACATCCAGGCGATTCTGTCTTAAATCATCATTAATGAGAAGCGGGGATGCTTTAGCTGCACTGTAGACACGGAGCTTAGTGCTGACAGGCTGATTTCACACACTTCGCACCTTGTAATTGAAGATGACCTGGAAAAACATCACATCACTAACTACTAATCATCCCTCCACAGTGTATAGCATGCTAATCAGCTAGAGGACATTGTAAAGGATGATGACTACTATATAAAGCTAAACCGAGGGGATGTGGTTGTGTCAGGGTGAGTGCTACAGTCTGTTATTAAGCCCAATAAACACCACAAGACACGCTTCTGAGGCGGAGTTAAAGATAACTGAGATGGACAGAGATGTGACTGCTACATACAGACAAACACACACACACACACACACACCTACAAACACTCTGTAAGCTATATGTAGACTTACTATTTGTGTATATATCCACATATTTGTATCATTAGTAGGCTTAATTAGTCCAGCCTTACGTCGTGTTATACAGTAAACGGAAGGTAAATAATCTGAAGTCACTTTCAAATATTAAAGTGATTAGATGTGCATCCACATACAGTATGTATGACTTTTTTACATGAACACACTTTCCTTCTGTTTGACCTCAATTCCGTGTCGATGTTGTGGGTTACACTAAATTTCATCTTTAAATGAGATTCTCTATCCTGTTACAGCTATCAGTTCATCCACACCCATTTCAATACTATTTCTGATTCAAAACACCTTCATGAGTGTAGCTTCCCTATTTAGGAGCAGAGTTATGCTAATTATGGCTTAGTGTTGGTGCACCCAGCTGTGTTCTGGCACCAAATGTAAGCCAGCTCTGACCTGTGCTGTATAGGACTGCCAGATTTGGTTAGGTTTTAGAAGTGTGTACTTTGGCTGAATATGCTTCACTTATCAGCATTTCGGCTAGCAGTGGGCCACTGGATCTTTACCAGCATACTTGGGCCAATTCAGGTCTTTCTGCATGAGACAAATGACACCATCAGTTGTTTCAGCAGATGCCAACTAAGACATATGCTTACTTTCAAGTGCAGCTGTGTGAATTCTGACTCTTGCCTGTTGGAGGCAACAAAGGAAACTGTGTTGGATGGTTTGGTCAACAAAAAATAGGGTACAGGAGACGACTGCTTGCATCCTGCTTCCTGTTGACAGCTCACATTAGTGTCTTTTAACCACAGACAGTATATAAAGATGGACGACATGGCGGGACCTCGATACCGTGGTTCCATACCCCGATCACTATTGCCCAGACTCTGGTTCCAAATGACGTCACCAGCGCAAGATGCCAGCGCCTGTATTCGGGATATTTTGGCTTCATTTTTGCACAGTGGGAGGAAGTAGAGACATGTCGTCCATCTTTATATACAGTCTATGCTTTTGACCATGACCACAATTGTTACGTTGTTACTTTAACCCAAACTGTGATCTTTCCCTAACCCTAACCACCCAGCCTAACCAAACCTTAACCATAGCATTGTCACTTTTGTAACTGTGATTTGTAACAATTTTGGAAGGAAGGAAATGATGTCTGCTTCTACTGTATGTGTTGAGGGAAATTACAAAACGACTAATTTGGAGGACTTTACCAGATGTGCCTCACTTGGTGCGAGCCATTTTGCCTTCTTGGGTGCTACAGACATAAATTCAATGACAAAGCATTTTTAATTCACTATCTGCTGTGATTTGCACCTCTGACAGCCTTTTTCTCCATACACTCAAAAATAGGGGTACAGTTCCTGTCCCCCCAAGGTACAATCCACACTAATGCACCCCCTAGGGCTAATTATTGGACCTCAAGGTAACTATATGTACATTTTTGAGGGCAAAAAGTTATGTGGTTCCAAGGAGTAAAAGGTTCATATAGTACTGTTTCTTCTAAATGTTAAGGTACAATATCAGGAGACAGTGTGTGTTCCAAATACCAAAAAAAGTTAGGTAAAATGTTCATTTTACTTTTAGATTTGAAGGTTTTACTGTTTCCTTATTTGTTCAAGATAGATTTTAACTTGGTTGAGTTGGTTGGTTGTGTAGCCTTGAAATAAAAGAAATAAAAAAAGTGGAAGGTGCTGAATCCTGAGTACAGATATATGACTGATTCACACTGAAGTAAATACTGGACCTGTTTTTCATGAGCAACATTCTGGCAGTAAATGGATTTTTTTTTTCAGACAAACAAATCAGGAAAAAGTGAGTTTGTTCACGCCTAAGGGTACAAATAAGTACCCAATGACAAGGGTACAACAGCTGTACCTTAGGAGGGTACTGCCCCAGTGACAAGCCATTGTACACCTAAAGCTACAAATTTAGCACATTATTTCTGACAGTGTGGCAACAGCGGCCAAGGTTCATTGTAGCATTTAGACCTGTCTGTCATGCTGAACTTACGGAAAAAACATGATTTGTTGAAATAATTAAAACTGGAGGCCATAACATGAACCTATATGACTGTTACATTATCAAGGAGAGTTCTGTGTTTCAGTGTTAAATAACATTGAGGATATAGTTTAAAGAAAAATTTTAAAAGGAAATACAGAATGGGGAAATAAGTTTTTGTAACCAGCAGCCCCTCCCACTTCAAAACGCCATATTTTGGGCATTGCTGTGGCCTGTCGACCAGTCCAGGTTGCTTCTGTGCCTTTCACCAAGTGCATAGTGGGATCAGCTGCAGCCTTTCAGTGATCCTGAATAAAGAAAAAGCAGGTAGATAGATGGAGGGATATTTTAGTACTTTTCTATTTCAACAAGGAAATTAGCAACAAGCCAGGTGAGTCTGAGGTTACAGAGAATTTATGGAAAAGAGTTTAAACACAGATCTTTTAATGGAGGAAGTGGCATTATTGGTGTAATGGGCCCTTTTACAAAATGGGCTACTTCATTTTTATAAGTATTGTATATCACAGTCTTCTGCCCAGAATAGTAGTTATGGCTTTAATTATGCAGCAGAGCCCCTCAGGCACCCACAGGGACACCTAATTAGATTTGGTACCACTTAAGTAAATGTTAAATGTTAAAGAGAGTCGTGTTGCTCTCTCTATAACAGTGCTATCTTCACTTTGGATTTCACAACCATTTTCGCCAATGTACTGAACCGTGATAAAAACAAGCTGACTTACAACTTGGTGTTGTTCTGTGTTTTTTACTTTTACAATGAATCCTACATTTCGCCATGTAGTTTAAAGAGGAGTGGGCAGCTTGTTAGGAAGCCATCTCCTCATGCTCTATTATGATTTTCTTTTTTTTAATCAGTACCATATGTGTTGTGTATTCTAGTAATCGTGTGGATAAAGAATGCTGGATAAAAATGGAGCTGTTCACCCCGTCTGTAATGGACTGCTCTCTGCGAGTGTGACTCATCCTCTGGCCTGCAGCCCCTTGCTCTCTCTCGATTATTATCAGTAATGAAAATCTGTCACTCTGTTTGCGTTTTAAAGGGGTTTCATTTGTACTGCTGGAGCAGTCGGCTCACCTTCCAGTAGCTGGGGTGGAACAAATTGCCCACAGTTCAAATGAAAGAGCTTGAGACATGCATATTTGGATATAACACAAATTTGCAGGTATAGGCAGTTTGTTAAAGGAATAATGGACCTTAAAATATTTGGACATTGTAAAAGCCAGCCAGCAGAGATTGTTTTTTTTTAAGGTTTTTCAAGTGTTTTCGTCTTTGCCGACAAACGCGTCCCCGGCCTGCAAGCACACATTTTTGATTCTTATTGATCTTCTCTCCCTCTTTTGTTTGCTAAAATATGCATCACAGAGGACCCTTCAACACGGAATAACAAAGAGCCTTGGCTTTTCCTGACTACAGAAAGACAACAGACAACTCTGGCTACATGCACTGCATAATATAATCAGAGCCTTGTCTTTTCATGTTAATCTGAATGAAATCTCATGGACAAAAATAAGTGAAAAGCTTGAAAGACCTTGAAAATCCTGATCTTGATTTTCTGTCTGAAAGCCATTTGGTCAATTAATTGTTTTGAACTACAATGAACTGTATGTTTGTCTGCCTTCTGATCTGAAAATTATTTTTTTCATTCAACAGTCAGATGTGCAGGAACATATTTCTGATGCCAGAAGCTCCATGTATCTCTTATTGGTAGCAGGTTTAGAGCCTTATTGCTCAAGGGCACCTCAGCTCTAAAAGTTGCTCACTCACATTTTCCTAGCTGACCTTTGGACCGAACACCCACTAACTGTTTCTGCGTGCCCACACACACCCTCTCATTATACACTACACTGTCAAGACCCAAGCTTAACATTATTTTTCCTTCAGACACCAGCAAGTGGTGCTGTTCTCTTTCTATTTCTCCTGTCAGCATGCTCTATGATTATATTATTATCATTTATTTTATCATTATATGAATCCCCCTCCTGCACTGTTTAAGGTCATTGCATCACATTACATAGTGCCAAACTGAAGCATCAATGGGTATGCTCCTGAATATTTGTGTTCATAGATAAAAACTGTTCATACACAACATGGCTATAGCTCAAGGGCTAATGTGTGTTCATGCGTTGTGCTTTGAGTAAATAATGTATCCAGAAGCTATTTTTACACCGGCGCCAAACTGCCTGTCATTGTATATGAAGTTGACAAAAACAAGAGAGACCTGAGAGAAGGTCGGGTCAGACCTTATTTATGGAGTAAAAAGTTTTAATTGAGCTATTCATCATGTATTCATGTGGCTGTTTATTCTTTGGGTTAGTTTGCACTGATGTGCTTTTGTTTTTAAGACTAAATTTTCAGATTGTTCTTAATATTTAAAGTTTGTCTCTTAACATGTTGGAAATAAGTGTTCTCACTTTAAATAGTAACTTAACAGCAGGCTGAACAGCAGTGTTTTACTGTCGTCTCTGTTGAAAGTTTCATGCCTGTTTTCACTTCTGATTGTGGTTAAAAAAGAGCTTAGTCATACTTTTTCCAGGGGGTGCTAAGACACTCTTCAACATGTTATTTATGGCTTGGTGTATTTTTGTAGATGCATTCATAAAACAAATAATAATTTGAAAAAACTGAATGGAGGTTCAGTCCGAAGGAAAGGAGACACACTACTGTACATTCATTCCTCTGTCTGTATGTGTGTCTCCTCCTATACTCAGTGTAGGAAATGTGCATTTATTGTCAACACTGTCAACTGTTGACTGTATTTTTAGTATTGTTTTGCATTGTTACAACTACAACTTATGCAAATTTGAAGACTTGGGACCCTCTTGTGTGTTGCTCCTCCTTGAGGTCCTCTTAAGTATTTCCTTATCCAGATTGAGGGTGTAAGGATAGAAGGTGTTGTCCTCAGCCCTCTGACTCAAATTTGTGATTGTGGTCTATAAATTAATAAACAATACTGACTCAATTTCTTTTATATGAACAATGGATCAAATTGTTGAATGTAATGTGAAAGGTGTCACTCGTAATAATGAACCCACGGTAAATTATCACCTGACTCTGCAGTTCCCCTCCGCGCATATGCAGATCTGAATGAATGCTAATGTTGCTCTGTATCTACTAGATGTGTAAATAAGCCACTGTTTGCTAACACGTTAGCCATATCAAACTTATAAAGTGATACTGTTTTGTTTACAGCTCGTTTCCACCACCCCAAAGAGGCTAAAAATTCAGTTAATGCAGCTTTAGCCTGATATACATGTTGTGTAATTCTTTTTGAGCACTAGGTAGAGTTCTAAGTTACATAGCTGAGGTTAATTGAGTCTAATTAGCCTAATAATCAGTGGACGTGTTGAGAGAAGGTCATATAGTTCTTTTACTCCAAGTACAAGTGGAATATTGTGAAAGGTTTTTGTTTTTCTACGAGAAACGTCTCTACAGTAAGTCCTTACTCCTCAAATTAGGAGGTCTAATCAGGCAGATAACCAGTTTTATCAGGGTACTGTGGCACTCCTTGCCCATTTGTTGGTTGTGGTGTTTGTGATTAAGATAATGAAGCTCACTCTGCCTATGTGCTGTCTGATAGTGTCAGCTAAAAGCCTAAAATAGAAAAAGAAAAAAAGACAGAAAACCCAGCCAATTAGTCCAAAGCACACGCAGCAGCATCCAGGCAGCGATGTTCTGAGCATCACTTACTCACAGGCTGAGTGACCCGTGTGTGACCAAAGGTGTGTGCGTGCTGAGGGACACGCTGCATCTCTGAGTGTGTGTGTGTGTGCCTGCTGCAGACTTGCACTTAGACACCCACATCGTCTCCTTATCTAAGTCGTGACCATTTGTCTGTTTAAAATTTAGAGTATTACGTCAGTCACAGTGAACGTGTGTGTGTGTGTGTGTGTGCAGAGTGTGTGACAGAGAAACAGAGACGGACTGATGTCATTGGGACCATTGCTTTGTTAGTGTGTATAATATGTGTGTGTGTTGTTTACTTTGCTTGAGCCTCATCGAAGTCCGCTGATTTTTCATTTCCAAGTCCACGAGATAACGCATAATGGAACAATAGGTAAGCCTTTAATTAGATGAAGGCAGCAGAACCAATCCATAATTGCCTTCTGGCTCTGACATCTAATACTGATGATAAGTATGTGGAATTTCTAGTCCGCTCTGTGAATGGCACTGTCCAAAGGAGACTGACCTTTTAGACGAAGAGAGAGGTAACACTAACTTGACCAGGGTCTATGAGGCGCCTGCAGATTCAGACATTTAAAAATGTCATCACTGTAACCTGGTGTAGCTGATAAAACCTTTTTTTTTTCTTTTGTGTCCTATGGAAATCCCTTCTAAATGTCATTTTATATCTTACTGCCCCAGTCTGCTATATAAAACAGTTGTGTAAGGTGGTCTGTGTGCTTCAGATGAACTGCTTGTTCAATCATAGAGCAGAACCCTCTCCCCCACATCTTTCCAACATCCTAATTGTGAGCCAGTGCTCGCCAATTTTTGTCACTTTCTGAAACCGACAATCCAGCAAGCACACCCACTTCATACAACGATTGTCCAGGTGTGCAGAGGTGACGAAGTATGCAGGATTCCTCCCTCAAGCTCTCTTTTTGTTAACGTGTGCGCCTTTATTCCCATTTGTACGATTATTGTGTCTCGCCCCTCTCTATGACGACGGGCTTTTGCCTCGACTTCGAGTGTAGGGTTGTTCAGAACACCTATAAACATTTTTGCCTTCAGACGTGGTCACGCGACACTTCGTACGAACTAGTTTGTTCCAAACGAACGGTCCAGAATCTCCCATACGTGTCCAATTGGGTTGAGATCTGGTGACTGCTGAGGCCATAGCATATGATTCACTTAATTTTATCAAACCTTTCAGCGACCCCTCTTGCCCTGTGGATGCAGGCATGGTCCCCCTGGAAGAGACCTTTCCTATCAGGACTGACATGTTTCATCATCTCAGAATAACTCTCTATTGATTTGCATCGACCCTTCCCTCTAAGAGGACAAGTGGACCCAAACCATGCCAGGAAAAGGCTTCTCACCTATATGGAAGCATCTGTATTTGATATGTTTCTCCACTCTTTATTCAGGTTTTTCCTTTAATTTTCCCATCGTCTGTATGTTGTTATAGTGCTGGTAACTGTACAGAATATGCAGCCTGTGATGCAAATAGGTGAAGCAGATCCTTGTCTGTGTGGGTTGGTTGTGCGTGGATCTATGGGTAGTGCCTCAGAGCTCCAGTAGGGGGGATCACGCTCCTTCCGCTCAATCAATACAGGCCAGTGAAGGTGAGAGCGCTGTGCTAGTGTCCTCATCCCTCTCCCCTCACTATTTGTTGTTTACTGTTTGTGGACACACATTTAAGCTGTAAGGCTCAAGAGTTTTATTTCTGTAGGAGGTCGGTTAACGTGTCATCTGAAGGAGAGTTAAAAAATTAAATTATATTTCATGAGTAAGACATCATGTTGTACAACAAGTAAAAAGATGATAATTTAGAAAAGGTTAAAAAGATAATTTAGTTGTGAAAACTAACTATGTGTATACATAACTGAGGAAATGTATGTTTTTGTTAGCAACAGTTAACGCTCAATACAGATGAGTTTTTCTTCTGTTGATGGGCACAACAGCGGTGAATGCAATTGTATGTTCTTATAGTGAAGGTAATGCTAGTTGCAATCAGTCACTTACCATAGTGGTTGGTGCCCCAGAACAAACGGAACACAAAGATCATTTTCGGTGTATATGCTCTCTTCGCTTCTCTTCTCTTCAGGTGCCACTTCAGTTCTTTTACAATTAAGATCTAAAGGTTGCTTGTGAATATTCCTTTAATGGATAGGTCTGGTGATATTCTATATTTTTCTTATTGTCAACAAATCCCATGAAAAGACCAAAACCAACAATGATTTGATCCTATTAACAAGTGTTGTCCGTGTAGCCAAAGATATATTTCAGTCTCTGTGCCATAGAGCTGCACTGCTGTCTAAAAACTATTAAAAACATACAAATGAGCCACGCTGTTACACTGGGTCACACGTCCCTTCATTTAAATGAACATGTGCCCTGTAGTTAATTTTGAGTCAATCCCACAGGCACTGTCCTGCTGCTGCAGATACTCATCAGCGCACCAAATCCACGGCTAAAAATAGTCCCCAACAAATGCAGCATTCACTCCTGTTTGAGTAGCGGTTTGCTAAAAACTGCAGCGCCCAGCTGTAAGGAAATTATTTAGCATTTTTAAAAAATCGAAGTACATATTCGTGACTTATTCTTAAACTAACACAAAGTCTGAAAGTACTTAGAAACAAAGTAATGTAATCACAAGTGGTAACTTGATGTGCCGACCACTGAACGCATCATTACAGCAGAGTGGGTGTTCCTACATCGTTAGAAATTTATAACCAACAGTTGTGCTCACCGGAATATTTCCTGTCTACTACATTTTATTGCACCTGTCACCCTCACATCTCTCAAGATAGCAAATCCACAGCTTCTGTATCCGCCTTAAATCCTACAGGTATAGACTCGAACTCATTACATCTTGACAAATGCAATCAGAGTTTATGAGAACGAAGAGATGAAATCCAATTTGTCCAACTTTGGAACTGCCTGAAAAGAAAACGCACTTTGCTAATTTCTCCCTTAGCGGCTGTTGGTAGAAATTAGACATTTCATTTAATCAGATGATTCATGGAAATCTTAATTTCCTATGAGTTGTTGGACAGGAACGGTACGTCTGATAAATGTGGCTTTCAAGCAGCTTCCAGTGCCTTCTTGTTTGTCGCAGGTGACGTGTGTCGGTGTTGTTGTCACTTACATATACAGCAGCTTTAGATATGATGGCTGAGCCTTGATTCTGAAGAAACACATTCCAATGACACTGCTGATGCAGCTCTCTGCAGCTTCAAATGTGGACTTATATATGGATTTAAACTAATTGAAACTTTTTCTTTCCTTAGTAACACAACACCCACAAACACCCACGCACGGTTGTCATTCTTATCTTTTTCTCTCCTGACAACTGAACGCACTCTTACAACACCAGCCTCCCTGTCGACACTCTTCTCTGCATCAGGGTTAATTCATGTCAAGTCTATTCTAATTTATTCGCTTATTCACTTTTTTGTGTGTGTGATCATCTTCACTGCTGAGTGTTGTAATTTTCTCTCTGTGCCAACTTCATTTATGTCTAATTATTTGTTTTTGCGGTGAGTCTTTTTATAAGTCCCCTCTGGTTTCTGCGCCTCCCCCTTACAGTATGAAATTCTTATCACTTTTTCCTTTTTTAGTTAGTTGTATCTTACAAGTAAAGCATCACAGTTAGAGTTGTTGATGTGAAGTGCGGAGGTGGAGGGAATCTCGAACTTAAAAATGGAAGGATGGTAACTTCATAGAACAATAGTTCCCCTGTGTGCACGGGTGGGCGACAAGAGGAGGTGGGTTCAGACAAAGTTTAAAGAGGTAATCCACACACTTTATGTTTTCGCCATCATCTTTAGTGCCATTGTGTTTCTGCACGCCACACTTGTTAGACAGTGGGGGTGTATTGTGATGCTCCTGTCCTTTGATTTACGGTTCAAGTTTGAGTTTCTGTAGGTGGCGCTTGCCACATCACAGAGCCTGACATTTTGTGAGATTATTGTGTATGATTATGTAAATGTGAATTTCTATTCTAACATGGTCCTGTGCAGTGTCAATGTCACATGTTACATTATGGTGCAGTCAAATGATTTAAAAAGAAGTAGTCTCACATACCTTCAGTGGTATTAAGCCACAGAGATAGTTTTGGTTTTATTTGCCAAGGTTTTGAGATGTACATTGTGTCTAAAAAGAGACTTTTTGCTTTAATCCCAATTCAGTGAAGATGAATGGAATTTTTTGTTTTGTGGTGATCAAAGCATCTGTTTGGCTAGATACAGGGCCATGGCCGATTTTTAGAAATACTGAGACTATGAGTCCAAGTCCCCCCAATGAAACCCACGCACATTCATTTTTAATTGTTTATGATGGGTGATTTATTATGTGATTTAATTAACAGTTCAGTTTCATTTATGTTTCTCCTCCACAATGCCAGAAATGAAATTCTTGTGGATTCATTTACTAATTTATTTACACATTTACACACATTTACTAATATTTTTTGTTGGCTTAGAGGTATTCAAATTTAAAGCTACAGTATTTCTACATTCACAAGAGGTCATTTGACTACTTGTATGTAGAAGGTGTTGCTCATAGTGATGAACCCACAGGGAATTATTAATTAATTAAGGAGCATTTTAGCATCTTTCAGCTCATTGTTTTGGTTTTGTGGCCCGCAATTCTGTTTTGGTTCAGTCTCACCGCTCTCATCAACCCTGTTTCCAGTCGCTAAAGGAAAGTGACAAGTTCTAATAAACCAATGTGCGCTACCTGTCTAATGTCAAACGACAAACCAAGGTAGCGACTAGCAGGTGAACAAAGTGGAGAATTTAACAGCTGAAGAGCCAGATGGTTCCCTCAAGAGTTGGTGGAGACCAAAACAGAGCTAAAAGAAGAGTAACTTGTCTGCTATGTCACTTTTACTTGGTGATAATATGTCAGCATTATGTTTAGAGCTTGTTCTGCTGCCCCCAAATGGCCAAAAAAATTATTAATTAATACTGTTTGAAATATATTGAGTCTATACTGGATAAATACTGGAATCAGCCTAGGAAATACGTCACCTGTAGAATTTGGTAAAAAACACTCCAAATTCCCAGGAAAATGCCAAGGTGAGAGCAGGAGGAGGAGATGATTGCATGAACTGAGAGGGACAAGAAGGGGAAAGTGGAAAGGTTACATCCTCAAAGTGTTCATGTAGATGTAGGAGGGTGGCAGCATAAGAGAGGCTGACAGGCAGGATTTGGCACTGGTCACTGCCAGATGGGCTTGACAGCATGAACCTCAAGGCAATAGTCAACCTGCCAAGGCCCATCTCAGCAGCACTGCCACCACACCAATTTCCTGTTTGTTTGTTTGTTCAGGTCTCCATTAGTTACTGTAACAATAACAATAGCTACCCTTCCGCCATTAATATCACATCTTTGGGAGCGAAACATTCACAGCTAATAAGCCACTACCTTTTCAGTTTTTCTTTTGCCACTTGTTCGGTGCATCCAGTCTCTGTTCTTTCCTATATTTCCTATGCCTAACATATCTTTTATGTCAGCTGTGACATAAAATATCAATCACCAAGCAGGCCAAATAATTTACAGTTTACCCTCTATTGCATACCGTTGCCCTGAGGCAACAGAAAGGCTTTTGACCCTCACAACCTTCCATTTATAAACATTTTAAGTTTACACATTGTAGTATCAGACAATGCCATGCTCAGTGATGGAGAATCTTGTTGCTCTTTACTAATACTCACAGACAAATAGGGCTGTCCCGAATATCATTGTGCCAATTCCTGGCGAAATCCCTGGATACTCTCTCTTCTCTCTACTTTTAGGGCGTCACAGAAACGTAGCACCTCTGCATCACCATGCTCGTTAGACAAGCCGCCAACAGGCAGGCGAGAACGGGAACAGGTGAGCGTCACGTATTGCCCCCTGGGTAATGCAGTTTATTTAGGGCCATTATGAATCGCTCAGGGATTTGATTACCATGGCCACGGTAGAAGCCTCGAAGCCTAGAAGCATTCGGGTCAGCCCTACAGACAATAATGGACATTTTGTGGGCCAAACACGAGAAAGGAACCTAATTGTGTGATTAGGGTCTTTTCCCTCTGATAGTGAGGACAGTGAGTTTAATACAGTACAATGAATGTGTAAAGATATGATAGCGTCAAATGAGATGTTGGACCGTCACAGCTCTGAAACAAAATCTTCAAGACCTTAAGAAAAGGCTAAGGAAATCGCTTTGGAGCTAATGTGTACTCCAGTGAAAAAGGCAGCAGAGGCAATGAGGGAGCATAACAACACCATCCAAAAAGAAATCCTGCCGCTCTAGGAGAGGCATCAACATGTCAAAGCACACTGTCGCAAAAGCAGAGAAGGAGGCGATTAGCCAGCAGAATGATTATTTGCGACATGAGATTCAGGAGATCTACAAAGAGCTCCAGAATGAAAAAGCTTTGCATAAAATGAACGACGAAACCAAAGTGTTAAAAGAAGCCGTGAGCCTGCGAAAGGAACTCCAGAGTCTCTACAAAGAGCATGAAAATGTAAAGAACTGGGGTGTCCTACACAGGGAAAGCACTGGAAGCTGAGGAGAAAGTCATGCTGGCACAAAGTAGAGTCCTGATTAAGACACATTCTGAGACCTACGAGAAGCTTCTTAATAAAGAAGACCAGAGGATGATTTCTAATGACTTTGGTCTCCTGACTTTTCCTCTAGCGCCACCATGAAGCAGACACTTGTGGTTTTGAGTGAAATGTCTTGGAGACGTGACTTGCAAGTCAAAAAGCAAGTTTGTCTCTTATTGTTCAATATGCCAATTACAATGGCACAATGGCCAATTAGTATGAATGTTTTTACAGTATAATGTAGAGTGCTGTCCATAGTGACAGCGGAGCTGAATGCGAGAAACTAAACCAATGACCCAAAGGCATGGCTTTACTTTAAATTGTCAGAAGGAGACAACTTTCCTTGACTGTCTTCAGTGATTAATACAGCCAAATCCTTATTCTAGCCACATTTCAAACAAGTATTGTTGCAGCACGGCGTTCTCATGGCGCGTTCAGCTTTGAAGCATGCCGTCCTTCCAACAAGCACCTTCCTGGAAGGCCCTGAGCCACGCAGGAGCCCCGCCACAGGTACAAATGTTTTTATGTCGTGACGGCCGATTTGGTTGTTTGGACAGCCGGTGTGTTGGCTTGTTCCCAACAGAGCGGGGAACAGGCAACAGAGAAAGCTGCTGGTCTGGGCGTGACCAAATACAAACCAACCACACATGCATACACACAGTGTATACGCACATTAACACATATGCCTCCTTCATCATCTTCTACTGATGCTCTTCAATAAAAACGCAAGATGTTTAATAGAACAACAGTAATGTCACCCTAATGGAGATGCAGCTCACAACAACATCCCATACCCACTAAAGCATCCCATTCATAACTTCATCATCAGACTGCCTCAGGTAACTATAGACCACGGGATTGGTCTGTAATCAGAGTGATGTTACACCAGCCAAACTCTTCCCTCTTCCTAATTCCTGTGTTTTGATTCTGCACACACACCAAAAAAGTCACAGGTGAGCATGGCTAGCTGTGGGTGAAGAATAAAATTTGTTTTACGGGGTGACAGCTTAATGGCTCTAATGTTGGACCTAACAACATGCAAAAGTCCTTCTAGTTTCCCATCAAACCTTTATTCCCTATTAGCCTGTAGGCTGCCTCAAATCTTTTCAGACAGACATTTGAAATCATGTAATGCTCTTTTGTGCCTCACGAAACACCATAATACACAGCATAAACACCTTATTTGAAATATTACCTTAATCTGTGTATTCAGAGTAATTGAGTTCACTTCGTGCATGCAAACATACTGATTAAGTAGTGATGTCGTTCCTATCACAGCATTACCTCTGCTCAGGCTGTTTGACATGGAAAATAGAATTTTATAAAAGCTATTTTCTCTTCAAATCTAATCATTTCAGATTTTTTTACATTATAAAATTTCTGTTCTCTCACAACCTTTTCTCGTTCTGTTTGAGTTGTTCTGCTGTTGACACAATAAAGTATGTATGACTAGAATAAAATGACATAATCTGCAAAAAAAACACATCACACATGGACATGCACTACATTATAACCACAACTGCTCCAACTTCCTGCGCTGAGATACTCTCCCTTTGTTCACTTCACCTCCTGATAAACAATTACCAGCTCCACTGACCCACGAGGAATCCGCGTTTATGTGTCTCTGTGTGCACAGTGAGTGTTTTTATGTGTGTGTGTGTGTATGTGTTTTTGTTCATATCTATCTTCGGCACAAAGCTCCCCATTGTTGCCGAGCGTGAACGGGTGACGGCAGCACAGCGGGCAGTGGCGGGTAAGATCTTTCTATAGCTCACATCCATTCCTCCCCCGCTTCCTCCTCCTCCTCCTCCTCCATCCACGTTTTTTTTCCCACCGTGTGTGTTGAAACACTCACACCATCCATTATTGAAGGCTGCTATCTGTTATTAGAATGACCTTCTTCTACAAATGGAGACACACAACAATGTGCGCCATGCCTTTATGCTACGCCAAGGTGACGGCACAATATCGCGCACAGTGCCAGCGCTTATGTCTCCAGATCAAGAGGGTTATCTTAGCCTTTGCTTTACTATTCAAAGGCTCCTGTGTGAACAATAAACGTCTCATCTCAGCACCAGTGGGCATTCAATATAGCAGGCAGCACAAGGATCTAAGCAATCCTCTGGAAAAGGATGTTAGGGCATTTCAGGACATTTACTATGGTGTTACTAAACATGCGTCAGACAAGGTCCAATCAAAACATGGTCAGCATTTTTACTGCAGATTGGCGGCATTTGCCCACTGCTCCTTCAGTACCCGGAGATGCTTTATGGAGGCCGGTTGCCTCAGCTTCAGGCCAAATGAGACGCCATCGAGACAAGTGACAACAAAAAGGGTCAACATACCCTTCATAGCCAGGAAAAAGTTCACTGCTGACGTACAAACGGCAAAGTCGAAAATCTTTTAATAAAAATCTTTAACCAGACTTATTTAATACACCCACTTTTAAAACCGACATCAGCAATTAGATTACATCCACATTAAGCCATAATGGTTCAAAGACCCGCAAGATTTCAAGTTAAAGTGCAAACACAATAAAAGCAAAGACTCAAAGATGAGAAACCCAGATTGCAGTAATAACATCAGAGACTGCTAATGCTTTAATTACCACAACCAAACTCAGAATGCAAAAATAAAATGAGTCACGAATCTAAAATTAAGCATTCACAGCTTCATGTTATGACGCATGAGACATAATAAGATGATAAGATGATGATGATGATACTTTATTGTCAGATCAAGTATGACATTTTTCTTGAATCGCAGCAGCGCCATTTGCAACATCACAGAAAAGACAAAAATTAAGACAAAAAACTGCGATACATACATTTAACATAACATTACAATCACAGAAGACAATATTCAAGGCCCCTCAAACATACATTTGATCTGGGATTAAGCTCCATACTTAATTTTAAGATTAACTGGTGTGAGCAAAAAAGGTTAAATAGAAAAAGTCTTACCTTCAGATGAACTTGGATGATTTTATTCCAACAGCAAGCGATCTTGGCAAGGTCTCACACAATGTCACACCTGTTCTACATTCATATGAGATGAGGTGGCTCTTGGGTACCATCATGAGTACATAGGGATTAACTTAGATACTGTACTCACTGTCCTTTCTTCTTCACTAGTTGCATATTGCTAATTAACACTGAGGCAATGACCCATTAACCCACCACTAGCAACACCTGATACTACCAACATTTGATATCAACAGAGGGAAACTGTAAAACCAGACTTGTAGCTTTGATACCCAAATACTGGTATCATGATTTGAACCATCAGTCTTCAACGTCTCCACAACCTCAGGTCACAACGTAGACGTCGTCGCTATGTGCAGTCTTCAACTTTTAAAAATTATTAAATTTCTATATCCTGACATGTTTTGAGAATAACTGTCTGCAAGAATTTCACCAATGCTTATGTTGACATCAGGGTGAAGCACAACCACTCAATATTCAAGAATTCCTGCGCACGACATGGGTTCAGATTAACTTTTCAATATAAAATAATCAATTATAATACACATGGGACTATATATGAATTAATTAAAAAGTCCATCTCATAGAAAGTCCAATAGTTTGCACTCCTGGTGTGCTGGAATACTTTATCTAATGCTGCATTATTCCTGCGGGCAAAGAACACATCACACAAACTAAATGCCACTTTTTATAACTCTGAAAGTTGCATATGAACACATGAAAATCGTCTAATGTTCTCCATTAATAAATAACTTACCGATAAATGTGTAAAGAAGCCTTCGTGGTGCTGCTCGAGTCGAGAACTATGACTGATTCGAATGATGCAAGACATGCGCAGTAGGTTGAAATAAATACTTCCCAAGTAAAGTAGGAAAATGCTAGGCATGCGCAGTAGATTGAAATAATTCTACATAACTTTATATTGTTTATTATGCAAACATAACTTTCAGGTTGCATATAAAAGTACTCACTATTAGGGTATGAATTTATACTCAATAACATTTACATTTTTTGTAACTCTGGTTGTTCTGTGGTGTAGGTGCAACCTGCACGTCATTTCAACTTGTTTCACGCGAGAGGTTGAGCCATAGACCTGCCGTCAACCCCCGGGTCGATGAAATGTTTGCAGGGTAGCTAACGTTAACTAGTAGAGATGAGAAGGCAGCAAAACATGCTCTCATTTTTTTGAACAAAAGTGAAAGTTTAACATGCTGTAGTTAAAGTCATAACAAGTGGGAAAACGATGTATAGACTCATACAAAAATAATCCCTCTCAATGATCACTTACGACCCACTAGACGTGCGTGGTGATGTCTGTATCTGCCGAGACCCTGCCCTCTGCCCGGATTTTCGTATTTTGCTATGTTCGAGATTTATTTCTGTAAGGGAGGTAGGGTGATTTTCATGTGCTGGTCAGTGATTTTGACCCCATTAGTCCTCCCACAATTTAAGTCCTGCCCCCAGAGACAGCGACTACACTTTTATCAAATATAAGCCCTGTCTGTGAATTATAATTATTTGATCAAATGGTAATTATTTGATTAACACTGGACTCATCGCCTCTTGTAGAATAGATTTGGCCACAGTAGGCCTTTTTCACTGCAAACAGTCTGACATGTCATAGCAGGAAAAGCACAGGTGTAACCTAATTAATTATACATTATTAATAGCAGTATTTCATTTGCTGTGCCAGTTTCTGTGCCCTTGTACTGTTCATGCTCACTGACATGTCCTACTGGGTCATTTCAATGGGGCTTAGCCATCATTAATGTTATTAATCACACCTGTGCTTTTCCTGCTACGACAAGTCAAAATGTCTGCTGTCAAAAAGGTCTGTTAGTAACGTTGATTGAAAGCAGGTGTGAAGTCTCCTTTTTACCAAGAACAAGGATTTCTAGCATTTTGTTTCATTTGAGCAACAGCTCTTGTTCAAGGCCAGTAAACAAATCTAATTTGTACCTGTTTACTGAGGCTATGAACAGTGAATGGTCGGAAAAATACGGAGCTCCCACTCAACAGATTGTGTGGTATTTCCAGCCAATGTGTGGATGTCATCAATGTCATTTTGGTGTCTACGTACAGACAATCTAACAATTGTGGCTTGCAGTCGACAAGTGACGCAATCCAATGTTTTCAATTAGTCTGCAAACTCTAATGCAATGCCGTTGACAATTTTGGGGTACAAACGATTCCAATGTGCACTAACTCAAAGATATTAATTACAGCCCTTTGTGTAATGGTTATAGTCATTAAAGGAGCATAATAAACCTGCCCAGATTCAATATTCAGCCATATTCTCACCCTTTGCCATTTTCCCTGGGCTTTACTAATAGAAAACTGTGGCTCTACCATTTGAGGTTTAACTCGACCAGTGTGATTACTGCTGCCTCCAGAGCAGCTGTGCCTGTGAAATATCAGCCAAAATCGGACATGGGATAATTACAGCAGGACTTGAGGATTGGAAAATGTCATTGCCTCAAGAAAGAAAAAAAAAATCATGGAAAATATACATCATCGCACACACACGCGCACCTGCCAGCACACGCGCACGATGCACTGTATGCTCTATTACCGGTGATATGAGCCGTCCCCAGGGATGCGTGGCGTTGGCTCATGTGTCTCACTCTCATTGTCTGAGAGGAGAAAGGGGGGCGTGAACAACAAGGGGACATATATGGGGGAAATGTGACGAGGACGGCGACTGTGACAAGGCTAACTGTCATGCCTTTGTGCAGGGGAACACGGATGACGCACGTGATGAGGAACAATGGGAAGACGGTGTTTCAATTAACGCGGCATGGATGTTTTCACTTAAATCCTGAATTGCATATCACTGTTGCCATATGAAAACCACTTAATTCCCAATTTGGGTGCTTTTTTAATCTTCACTAATTACATGTGTGAGCTTAGAAAATTGGTTAACCCTCAGGCTGATGAAATGTAATAAGAATTCCATTGAATAATCTCAAGATTTTAGCAGTCTGGCTTGGGACTAGCCTGGTTTTCACGTTGGAAATGTGGCATTTTGGAGATACAGGGTTTCCACTCAACTGTAATGATATTCCTTCATCGCCCTGAGGTGGAAATCTTGCACAGCCTTGTAAAAAGACTGGAGATATTGGAGATGTTCACATAACAACAACAATGTATGTGACAGCAACTGTGAAAAATGGAGCTAGACACAGACAGACAGACTGCATATACATTGCGCATGTCCAGCCAAACCAGGGACGACAGCAAATCAAAGCTGACAGCATGTTATGATAAACATGACTGCAATGGAATGGTTAGTTATACCTAATGTGGCACTGCTATCAATGTCTCATAGTGTCTTTTCTGCTTCTGCAAGACACAGCAGTCGTTTTGATTCTGCAGCCTTCAGCAGACCCTGAACAAGGCACTACCTTCGGGACATCTCAAATTCCTCGTCACACTAAATAATGAATTAATATCACTGAATGAGACTGCTGAACAGTTAACCTCACCCCCACCCCTCCTCCCTGAAATCGCTCTGCTGAGGGAGCCAATGAGAGCCTCCCATCCTGTCTACCCCTTCCCGCAGGCCCCTCCTCTTCCCCTCTGTGATTATATAGTCTATGGACATCGGCATCACAACACACACACATCGCTGCTGCTGCTGCGAGCAGCTCGGGAGACAAGGCTGCACTGAAAGATTTCACCCATTGATGGACACTGAAACTACAGGGTGAGTGTATCTTCTTTGCAACTGTGTGTGTGTGAGGATAAAAATAAAACATATTTCTGCCTTGTGTTCTTTTCTCTTTCACCTCTTTGTTTTTACCATTTTCGTTTTGAATGCTTTAATCTGTGGCCAAGCTGAAAGGTTTCCCCAGTTGTTGTTTTGCCTTCTAGATCTTGTGTTCTTTTTTTATTTTTCCTCCCATCTCCTACTTTCTATTTTCAGCTCTTCTCTCTCCATCTCCCCAACTGCAGGCACATGCTGGCAAGTGCTGAGAGCAACAACAACAGCAGCAACCTCACTGGCATTGACAGCACAAGAAGCAGCTTTAGAGAACCCCCGTGTAGCATCACCAGCGGCAGTAGCAATCATCGGCCGCACGCTGAGAGGACCGCCGCCAACGGGCAGCCTTTTTCACATCGTTACCCACGGACAGCAGCTCCGAGATGGGCTGCTCCTCAGGCCGCCAGCCCCCGGCCGCGGTCCTTCACCCAGACCTGGACTGTGGCAACAGCAGCGAAGCCAACACCTTACCCCAGGACTCTGAGAACCAGAACCAGGGTTTGAATGACTGTGGAGAAGGAGGAGAAGGGGAAGGAAGTGTTGGAAGAGACCCAGCCAAACCTCCAGAGTCTCTCCCCACGCTTGAGAGACTTGCCCAGGCTACAGGCGGGACAGAAAAGTCCTGGTACCGCTGCGTGTTCCCGTTCGGCGTGATATCACTAGTGATTGGCATGGCGGGCACCGGGGTGACTTTCACCTTTAACACGCTGCTCCAGACCAAAGTGGTGTCCGTGGCACTGCTGTGTGCTGGCGTAGTGATGCTGCTTGTGGCGGCCGTTTGCTGGAGGGCCCACAGACTGAGGAGGAGGAAAAAGAAGGAAGGTGGATTCTTCACCGCTGATCAGGGCACTTTGTGATGGAGGGCGGACTTACAGTCAGATCCTTATTAGTCAAGACAGAGCACTTCAAGTTGGACTTTTTGAATGAGAAAGACAACTGAATAAGAAGAATGAGATGTAGGGACATCCATGCTTTTCCTCTATGCACCAGGACAGAGTGAGGGTAGAAGAGTTGAATAATATTAGAAACATTGTGCCAGGGAAACTTTATGACAGTGTTGACTCAGATAGGATAGATATGTATTCAGAAAAGGACAGTTTAGCATAGGCATCATCACCATCCTGAGCAGATAAACAGGGTAAAGTATGCGTCACACTAAAAACTCCCCCTCTCTTCTTCTGTTCTTTCCTATCATGGATTTACTTGGGGATCCAGTGGAGCACAGAGACCAGAGCACACTACAGATCATTGATCCAAGGCTGGCCTCTTGTGTGAGGGAAATGTCTGAGAGATAGGCACCTCAGGAGTAGTTATTTAACACTTCCTGATCCTCTGTCTTAAGTTGGCAGCGCACTCTCTCCCTAAAGAGGATGTGCCTGTGTGGGACAGGAGGTGTTGTCTATGAGCAGATATGCCTGTCAGGAACATCTGGATATCATCAGCATATGATAAATGTGATCAACAGCCTTAAAGGAATTATCAAACTTTTCTGTTTGTGTTTGTGCATGCTAGTTTAACTGTGCAATTGGCTTACAGAGGGACAATAGTTTTTCCTGTAAAGGGAATCATAATAGTGATAGGAGCTCAGGACCACAAGTTTCCCATTGTAACAACCTGGCCTGGCTTGCAGAGTTAAATGAAACATGATTTCCCTTCCCTGCAAAACCACTGTTGAGGTGCCCTTTTGCACGTACGCCACTTAGTCTCCGACTGCTCCAGTGCGGTCGCTCATTAGGCGAAAGTACCAGGCCGCAGCGAGGGGCTGTATCTGAAATGGAAGCAGGGAATCAGGCAAAATCATGCAAAAGAAGCAAGCATGCTTAGCAAATTTTCCTTGGGGAAAAACTCTCCACATGCACTCTCTCTTTCATGTCTCTCATGTTTCTGTATGCTGTACAATTTTGTGTTATCAGGCACAAAGGTCAACACTTTTCCTCCTCGCCACCAAGCTTGGTGGTGGATAACCACGACCCAGCTGTACCGGATCAATAGAAATCACCACTCTGTTAAGTGTTAAGCTTTGGAGGTAATTGGCTGCATTTTCAGTCCCCGCAGATGAAATTGCTTTCCCCGGCCCTCTTGGACTTGTTGCAGATGACTTGTCCATCTTATGACGAGGAAATCCCATTACAGACATGCTTCAGTAAACACCCACCAACAAAGACAAGGTGCATAATGGTCTCATTCTTGCCTACCTGATTCCTCTGATCCTCACCTCCTGCTGAGCCAAACAGAGGCAGCACCATTGGACATTTAGGCGTGAGCGTTGAGGGCAAATCAATTTTTTCCTTCTGTATACCCTCCATTCTACCGCTTCCGTGGAAGAGTCTACACTATTGTTTATATAAGCGACCGGATCTGAGAAATGGACATTAAGTTAACTCTTCCCTGGGCACAGGCTTAACCAGGTTTAACTTGTCATTCCTCATGGATCAGGTCATCTTTATAACAGAGTGGTAGCTATTGTGAAAACCTGTCTTAATGTATTTGTCCAAGATATTGTCACCATACACTAGAATCAGATTACTAGCTATCAGGCGGCTCTAAATTGTTCCTTGAAGGAAGAGCAAGATCTTAGTTGTGGAGCCAAAATGTAGCAGTATGTTAGCCACAATAAGTACGATAGTGTGTGATTTTTAGCAGCAGGTGATGTGGTTTTGAGGAAGACCCAGCAGCTTCTCGTCAGCTGTAGCGATGTTATTGTATTTGATTTCTATCTCTTTGATAAAATGTTTACTGGTCATCACATGTGGTCCAATTTTTTGCATGGAGTTGTGACTACAGTTATCATGTGGAGCAGCAGCTGTAGAAATGTGTACTGTATGTGTGTGTGTGCACACTAAAGCTACACTTAATCTATTTCCCTCGGCTTCCCCGCTTTCCTCCTACGTCGATTAACCAGTTTCACGTGGTGCTTTCACAGTCTGCTCATAAAACCCAGGATGATCTAAGGTAATCCCTCGCAGTATTGATGTGTTCATTCGTGTGCACACATATTTGTTCTGAAATACTGTGTATTCTTCTAAATGACATATCATAAATACTGTAGGTACTGTGTCTAACTAAGAGTGTAGCCACATTTCTGAATGTACCTCCAACAGTGAGTGTCTTATGAACATCCTTGTATAGACTGTAAAGACTATTTATGTATCTTCTATTTTGAGTAGACAGAGCACATTTAGACATACAGTACAGTATGTATCTATTTGAGGCAGTTGCACACACTATTGTTTTTATTTCTGTTTCAGCTGTTACGGCTCTCTGGTTGTAATGAAAGTGTGTTGCTGTGAATATTAATTGTAATTGTTTCATTCCAAAATGAGACATCTGCCATTTGAGGAAACTGACACAGACAGTGAAAGTTATTTTGAAAGTGAAAATTCCCATTAAAGTGAAGCACATTATGGGTTATAATTATAGTTATTTTTAAGGACAGAAACATGTTTCATTTTTTAACATTCACAAGTAAATTTCAGATTGTATTTTTTTAGACAAACATGATAAATATCCATGGTTTTGGAATGAAACTATTCAGTTGCTTAAGTGGTTGTGGTCAACTTGCTTTGAGTTTATTGGCATGGCCCAGCTTTTCTCTGAGTGCCTTTTACTTGCAACATCAATATATCCCTGTAAGGTGCAGTTAATGTAAGCTGTGCAGGCCTACTGGTGCCGGTAATAGAGTAGCCCAAGAGAGGCAGAAATGTTTCAGTTAATTTCAGTCAGTTAGTCTGTGTGAGTGTTATGGTGTGCATGAAAATACCTTAAGTCACACTTTGATACAGTTTCTTTAGTAAATAACCAGAAATACCAAATATATTTATCAAGAAATTTATTTTTTGTCTCTCTTAAGTGTGTGTAAGATTGTACATTTTTGTTGTTTACTGTAAGCTGCTGAAGCGCTGCATTAAATGCAAAAGTCGGTTTTGGAAACAAGCTCTGCGGTTATCAATTATTTTCGCCATGCTGGGAAAGTGCTGCTGAAATGCCATTTAGTGCCATTAGTGAAGAAATTTATACGGAGCATTTGGAGAGTAGTTAGCAGCAGTTCTGAGTAATACGACCACCATTTCCCCCACACTGACCTTTTTACTCATTCTGTAGTAAACATCACAGGCAGAGCAAGCCACAGCTGGTGCCATCATCTTCTCATAGACTCCATACACTGCATTAGATAGTCTACAGATTTGTTGATGATGAGCCGAAGTGAATTTTTAGATGTATAATGCAGATCAACAGTGTGGACCTAATGGAATAATAATACAATAATGTGCATCTTTGAACAATTCACTGTGCAACATAGTTAGAATTTTGTATTAACTAAACAAAAGACAAGAAAATACAACTTCTCAATCAGTAATTAAGTAATCTGGTACTGCAGGTGACTGTTTCCACATATTAAAGTACCATTTAAATATCCTTTAGACTGGCTTCTCCCATTTTGAATGCATATGTTAAATGCAGTGGCCTCTTTCATTCCTTTAATATTACGTGGCCTATTTGGCATTTGAAATGATAGCTAACATTTTAAAAATTGCAATGTGGCCACAACCAAGTTGGTCTAAACTCATCTTAGCTACATTAAGTTTAATTGTAATTATAGAGAAATACATAAATAAGACAATACAATTCTTATTTCTATTATAATTCAAAATCATATAAGTTAACTAAGGTTCTGTGCAATAGTTTTAGACTGATGCAAGTCTGAGCTCTTTTAATTAGCAAAACTAATCTTGTTAAAGGCAGAGTATGTCAAAAAGTAGAGTGTAAATCTTTGTAGTGGCTCTGTGAGGCTGTACTAGCTAAATGCTAACAAAAAATGCTGTCTTCCTCACAACGACAATGTTAACATACTGATGTTTAGCTGCTATAATGTTTACCATGTTCACCATCTTTAGCATGCTGACATTTGCTAATTAGCACTAAATACAAAGTACAGCTGACAGATTAAAACTTTGACTTGATGATAGAACGAGATGAAGAGTCACGGGGTCTCCAAAGTCATTACAGTTCATCCTAAGGAAGACTTGAATGTTGAGACATTTCACTCAAAACCACAAATGTTAAGTTCACAGTGGCGCTAAAGGAAAAGTCAGAGGATCACTGAAGTCATTAGGTTACGTCCTCTAGACTATATTTCATATCAATCCATCCAATCAAAAATTTGACAGGCGTTGGTGGCACTAGATGAAACATGAGGGGATCACCAAAGTCAGCAGGCTTCATCCTCTGGGGGCCATGGATGTCTTTACCAAATTTCATGGAAATCCATCCAATAGTTGTTGAGATATTTCAGTCTCATGTGGTGGACAGACTGACCGACAGTCTGACATTACCATCTGTCAGAAACAACACAGAATTAAGAGCCACTGTTGGCTCTTAACAGCCTTGTCAAGCTCACAGAGAGCTATAGAAAATCTTGAAAGGCTCAGAATGTGTCAGGATCTTTGAAGATGAGGCAGCTACAGAGCTGTTTTTTTTCATAATCAATATACTGAAGGCAAAAGCTTATAATAAGCAACAATATACGTGTATATCCTTGGAGAGTGAGATTACCATAGCCATAGAGCTGAGACACAGTTGTTCAGTACCACCACACCACCACAAAAAATGTCCTTTTCTGCTGTAAATCATGCAAGAACAAATCATCTCTCGCTTTTATTGTCATTGCCTTATCACATTAGCATGTCCCACGTAACTTCAAATTAGTATGCTCCACTTATTAGTCAAGCCTATCATCCAAAACTCTCAGCGGCGGGGGCCTCTATTGATTTTCACCGATGCATCCGTGCTCATCGCCGTTTCAGCACCTTTGTGAACACAGCTGTTTCTATGAATATTCAAATGAGCACCCATCCTGAATGCGCCCACGCTTTCTCCTCTTCCTCCTCCTCCTCCTCCTCCTCCTCTCATCCACCCGTTTATAAGGGATTGTGTCATTCTCTCTCCATCTCCCTCTCCCCCTGGACGGAGCTAAAAATAACCCGGGCTGATGTCGAAAGCAAAGGAAGCAGTGAGAGGGGTGGGCCGCTGGTTGAGAGAAGAATGTGTAAGAGTGAAAGTGGGGAAGCAGTTCAATTGCACCTCACGATTCTCACTGTAGTAAATTTCCAGTAGATGGACACAAAACATATTTAGACTGAGTGAACGTAGAACTGATTATTGTTACAGAGCCACATCAAACTGTATGTTACGAATACATGTTCATTTATATTGACTCCCTGTGGTTTCAAAGGTAGTCCCCTTGCAGTTCCCCTCAGCTCTACAGAGGTTTTTAGCGAGTTTCAACTCATTGTTTTGGTTTTCCAACCCACAGTTTTACTCAGCCAGCCCAATCAGCATAATTCAGCAGGTAGTCAGCTAAAAAGCTCTAAAAATCCATCGTATGCTACCTCCCCAGTACCAAACGACAGACAAAGTTAGTGACTAGCTGGTGAACAGTTGAGCATTTAGCAGCTATAGAGCCACATATTTTCCTCAGGAGTTGGTGGAGAACAAATCAGAGCTAAAAGGAGAGTGAATATTGAACTTATATTCATCTGGTGAACACAAGCACAACTCAAAATGAGCGCTAATGTTGCTGCTGGATGTGTAAACCTGCAACTGTTTGCTAACAAGTTTGCCATATCAACTAATAATATGTCAGCGGTGTGTTTAGTTTGTTTTTGCTCCCCCAACAGCCAAAAAATCTGTTATTGCACGATTAAAAGAATAGTTCATCATTTTGGGAAATACGCTTATTTGCTTTCTTTCTGAAAGTGAGATGAGAAAATTTATATTAATTTTGTGTCTGTAAGTTAAGCACAAAGTTTGAGTCGGGATGTGTTTAGCCTGGAGGCAGGGGGATACAGCTAACCTGGCTTTATCCAAAGTGGAAAAATATGCCTACTAATAACTAAAGCTAACTAATTAACACACTGCATCTGGTTTGCATAACCCATAAACAGAAACATAAAAAAGAATTTGTGGTTTCAAGAGTTCGGGAAGCGGTGCACAGTAGGCTAAGTGTGCCCTTCTGTTTGTTACCTAACAGGCAGGGTTGCCAGGTCAGCGGTTTTCCCGCAGAATTGGGCTACTTTGGAAGTGTTGCCGCGGGTTGAATTTTTTGTCCGCTGGTTGGGTAGGCCCATTTTGCATGCAAATTACATGAATAATATCTATAAATAAAAATCCATATTTTAAATTAAATAATTTATTTATACCCAAATCCTACCAAACTCTCTACAGATCAGCAGGTACACACATGGACATGGGACATGTCACACGCCCTGACGATCACACACACACACGACGTGCCTAGTGCTCTCCGCCCGCCCGGCGCCNCCTCACTCAGTTAACAGGATAAGATGTATTGGTTGAAATAAGGTAAACAAAAATGCTGACAGTAAATACATAGCCTGTTTACACACGTATTTACTCTAAGTATATGATGAAAATATAGTGAAGCAACATGATAAGGTGTTTCAGTTGAAATAA
>NTHP01000083.1:861755-873401 GCA_003416845.1 Oplegnathus fasciatus
GGGAAAAGGGAAGAGAAAGCGAAAATACAAAGCAACAGGTTAGTTTGTGCGTCACGGAGTGTCAGAACCCCCCCCTTCCTGGCAAAAACATGAGTTGTCCCCCTCAATATATCATTGTAAACATAACAGTATAATTTTAAATAATATAATAATATGCACAGAAAGCACAAAAAACTAATTGTAGATGCAAGACAGTGTCACTGTCTTGTCACTGTCTTGCATCTACAATTAGTAGATGCTCCTCTCCGCCAAACCCCACAAACAGCAGTCCTTGGACAGGAGTAAAACCCTTAATAGTGATGCGCGTTAATCAACCATCCGAACCCAACTCAACCTGCAAACCGCCAACTTTATGCATTATAGTAGCACTATTGTCAGGACTGAGGACTGAGATAAGGACTGAGCACTGCGGCGTGTGTTTGAGAGAGAGAGAGAGACAGAAAGACAGAGGGAGGGGAATAGAAGGTGGAAGATAGACCACTGCACGTAATGTTTCTGTAAGTTATTAATAACTTACTCGGAACGCTGCTTTGTCATGTTTTGACCCGCTGCCTTGAACCCGTGATATTTTCCGCGCATCACTAACCCTTATGTTATCTACCTATCAGTTATCCAATATAGTCCAGTGTTTCCGCTGGTAACGTTTTACTGTGACACGCTGCCACATCACAAAAGAAAACAAAACATTCCGCGATCAATCAGCTGATCCACTTCTTCAATATACATGTTTGTTTAGTAATTAGCCTACTCTCTCTCTCTCACTCGCACGCATTACAAAATCCAGTCAGCTCAAGTTAACAGCATAATTTAAAGAAATGAGCGTAGTCAGATATTTATCAAGGAAAAGAAAAGCAGACAAGGCAGGTAAACGGACACCGGGCTGGAGAATGACATGCACAGTCAGCAAAAAGTTGCAACCCCCTGTAACTTTTAACAAAATCGAAACGGTGCAGAGGGGCTTTCCGTCGTAACAAATTAACAAATCAGCTTTGGCCGAGATTACAGATGTTCCATAGTAAGTGGCAGTAATTCGTGTTTCCTCTATATACATTTCACAAATTATTAACTGTTACAACAGTGCTTTTGGCGGCATCTTTGGTGTCCCTTTCAGGAATTGCTCTGAAGACATTTTTATGTTTATTGTCACCCCCAACAATGAAATATCCACCCTTGTCATGTGATATTCTACCTCAGTACACTTTAAGAACAAATATTACTGGGACCACTACAGAAAATTGCAGATCAACATTAAATATCCAGGAATTCACATTATAGACACGACTGCTGACTATACCTGTAACAATCCAGCCTCAATATAGCACATTGACCGTACACGGTCCAGCCATATACAAGGTTTTGACCTAGTCTTGTTACATTAATGTTCATGTCATGTACATGTTAAACAAGCAAGATACATTGTATAAATAAGACAGCTTCAGAGGTAGTAGCATTTTTCACTTGAGCTTTTTTTCCACACTTTATGCTAAGCTAAACTAAACATGCACTTAATGGACACACATGAGATTGATATTCTAATTTCACTCTTTATGAGAAAAAGCAAATAAGAACTTTTCCCAAAATGTTAAATATCTTTCAAATATAATATATTTGTTGTTATTTATCAATGAATTACAATGGGATATAGAGATTAATGGTATAACGAGCAGGAACCGATGCTGTTTGAAAACGCAACGTTCAAAGTTGGCCCCTCCTCCCTGGCTCAAAGTGCACACGCTTTTGAGGGTCCCATGTGGCTCTTTTGGCTATTGGTCGCTACATGTTTTATAGAGTCCCGGCCTCACACCCTGCGGGCTGTTATTGGCTGGGGGCTTCACACCACTGCCCAAAGGTTGATGCCCAGACACGTTCCTAACACAGCAAAATAAGAAAATACAGGCACAGGGCAGGGTCTCTGCAGGTACAGACACCTCCACACACTTCTAGTGAGTCATAAGCAGGGGTTAAATTGGGCTGGGGCTGTCCGGGGCTCAGCCCCGGCACATAGGCCTACGCTCTTCTATGTCATCAGGCATAGTCGGTCTGGACATCGGGAGCACCGGGAGTTTTCCCGGTGGGCCGCTTGACAATTGGGGCCGATGTAACGTAAAATCTACATATTTTTAAATAACCCCAGTCCCCCTCTTGAATAAAAATAACCAAGTGCTGAGTGGCTGACTGGCTCAGGGCTGCCGGCATCTGTCAGTCTCTCTCTCCCAGTCAATCACTTTCGGTCCAGTCCAATCTAACTTTACCTGGGCCCCGCCCCTTCCCACCTCTTTTAAGTGTTATTTGGATAAAGAGTGGAGCAAGATGGACAAAAATTGAGAGAGAAGAGGTCGAAGTCTTGAGGCTGATGAAGCCAAATGTTTTAAAATAACATATTATTCATTTGGCGCCGTTACCAGTTAGTCATCTCAGCCTCGTGAGCCTGAAGGCACTGGGAGCAGAGAGCAGCCCAGTGAGCCCAGTTCAACTGTTAGTCAAGGTTCAGCAGCTGAAGCGACAAAAGACAACAGGGAAAAGATGAGCAGGTTTGGGTTTGTCGAGCTGTCTGTTGAGCTCTATCAGGTGTTTTACTGAAACATGTTCAATTTTTCATAAAGTCGCTCATCAATGTCACTTCATGAACCAACCAATCACAGCCTGGAGGGGGCGGGACATTAAAAAAAAGTTGACGTGCTGCAGCAAACTTTAGAAATGTTGAACTCATGCATTCATATGCATGAATGGTTATTGATTATTGATAAGTTAGTACTAAGCATTAACACATTCGAGACTAACCACCAATGTAGACCATTTTTCTTCCACAAGGATTTAATGAAGGAACAAAAGCTACATGCTAAGCTAAATGTTGGTTGTATATTTCTTGAAATTGCTGTATCGTCCAATTGGAATTAATATTATACTAGTGGTAGTATACCATTATATGAACTTATATGAATATACTAACAATATATAATTGATATATTATTATTATTAGACTAACATTATACTATTATATTAACATTATACTTTTTATTTAATGTTATAATATTATGCAGATATACTCATTGTCATCCAGGTTGAGGATAGTGCGTCTGCCCTAATCCCCTTGTTCTATTTATTTATTTTTTATTTTATTTTTAATAATTCAAACAATGACTAAAACATGTTTTCTTCGTAGCTGTAGAGAACATAGGCCTAAATGAGATGATGTAAGAACTTGCGAACATCACAACTTTCACAGGGTTTCCAGTGAGCCCCCCCACATAACAAATCCCAATGTAACCCCTGGTCATAAGTGATGATTGAGGGGGGTTATTTTTGTATGAGTCTATACATTGTTTTTTTTAGGAAAATCCTACTCGTTATACCTTTAAGTAACAGAGTACTAGTGAGAAAAAAATACACTGGGGTATCATTTAAGTATTTATGGCAGAGTGAGAGAATAAGCTTTTCTCTGTTTGTTCAGTGTCGTTTACTTAAATAATTCCACTACTTACACATGATTTCTACCTGCATTCGAGCAGACCACCGGGGTGAAGCCTCAGTAAATTAGCTCTAATCACCTTTAAATATCACTCTCTGTGTCTCCATGCTGATTGCTTTCCTCTCCTCCTCCCTCACCCCTAGCTCTAGATCATTTTCACTTCTGTGGTTACAGCCAGTGTCATGGACAAATCATCTCATTAGCATGTTCTGTTAATTAGCCTGCCATGGATTCCTTCTGCTTAGTTGCTACTCATTCGTGGCGGGTCCAGTGTCAAAGGTTTCTAATTATCACCGAGTGAAGTCGCCTCACATGTTCTGATCAGTCTGCACCATCTCTCATCCCCTCTGCCTTCAAGCCTTCTGCTTCCTCCTCTACTTTCATTTTAGCTGCCCATTCACTTTATTTAGAACAGGACGTGAAAATAGCAGGTAGCATAAAAGGTGAGCGCTGCCTCTCATTTTCAAAGCAAGCTCTTGGGAAAGAAATTATAATTACACACGCAAGCATAAAGGAACTACTTGGCACAAACTCAACTCTAAGAGCTAGGGCTGAGGTTTGCACATGCCTAGAGGGTTGTGTAATTATGTACCTGTGAATGCCTGCGTCACCTGTCCTCAGCTCAGTCTTCAGTTATTTCTCATGGGCCTGTGTATGCAGAAGGTAAAACTAAACGAAAAATAAAAGATTGTAGAGACAAACTTAAATGCATGCACACATCCATACCCAGTGAAGATAAAGAGCTCACAGTAAACAAGATAATGCACACATCTGAAAAAGTCATTTTCTTAAGTGTCTTTCTTATGAGTGGGCTGAAGTGCAAAAGAAACACTGACCCAGCCTCTTGGTCGACAAATCATCTCATTAATTTCCTCCTCATTAGCATCATGTCTGATAATGATGGTTGAAATTATTCTTTGTTGTCCTGGTTTCTTTTGCTGCCAGTTCATCAGCCTAGTCTGTTTTTATTTTCTTTTTGTTAACCTCCTCCTTCAGACCTGCCACTTACTTGACGCCTGGAATTAACATACAATATGTGTCTGGATATCTGACATCTCTCTTACAGAATACATTTTATAAACCATACAAGTTGTAAACCTGTGTCCTTGTGTGAATTATTCATTTATCTCTCTATTACAGGCAAAGTATGTGTCAAAAAAATGAAAAACCTGAAAAACATAAAAATATCATATTGCTCATCTTGAACTTAAGGGCAGTTGTATAAATTTGTCCAATCAAATGTGATTTAGGGGGACTTGCCAACCCCGCCCATCATATAAAACTGCACTTGACCATTAGCTGTATATTTGCTAAACCACGCCCACTTTTGAGTGATCCAATCACACCATGTAGGATTTGATTTTGGTCGCCTGTGTATTTACTATAAACCCACCCACATATTCCATTTCAGTCGGAAATACGTCATATTAATGAAGATAAGGACGCTTCAACCCAAAGCCTAAAAGTTACATAAATCTGCCTCTTCCTGGGCGCTTCCCGGTACAAGCTACAAGAAGTAGCTAGCAAGTCTTCCTTCGCAAAAAGCGATTTAAAAATGAAAGACGTCTGTCCGTATTGCTTCTCAATCAGAAAAAACTATCCATGTTTCATAACAAGTTCACAGGCCCTGCCCAACCAATGTGCATACTGAGATCTGATTACAGTGTGGGCAGAATGGAGATAACATGAACGCTTATTTGTAGCAGGTGTAAAAGCAAAGGTCAGTGGATCAAATGTCCTTATCCAGATAATTATTAACAATATGCAGATACAGATCGCATGTTGAGACCCGGTGTAAATGGGGCCAGTGTGTTCCCACTTCAGCTCCTGCCTGCACACCTGCATCCCATTCCTTTATTAGCACTAGAACAGCTCCGCTGCATGTGTATGCTAGTGCTGCCACTTGTAAGCCCCAACAAATGCCAAGTAAAGACAGTTTCATCCCTATCTGCCGGATCTGCTCAGACCCGTTTTGCCTCGTGTGCTGCCCTTTGTACTCATACTTCCCCTCTCAATGACACTTTCATATCTGTGCTGACAGAAGTTGACCACATATCACTGCAGCTACAGTGCTAACTGTCAAAGCTGTAAGGTCAGTTACTCCATATGACTCCATTTTAATGGAGTATAAAGCAAAAGTCATCTCTCAGATCCTCTCACACTGTTAGATCTCATCAATCTGGAACACTCACTGTGCTCCAGGTGTTACTTTCTGATGAAGTGTTGTAAATTACTTTTCCCTGTAACCACTTTCCCCTCATCATCTTCACTTTAGCTAGTACTTTGCAACATTTCCCCAAAATACTTTAACAATTCAACTTGGAGGGCAGGATGGAATTGTTACTTCAAATAAAGATGCTCACACTATTTGCTTACATTGCACTTACGACTGACGTATCAGTGTTGATATATCATCATAGAAGCCCATACACACATAATAAGAGTTTAAGAGTGCTTTCAATTTGGCAAACTTGGCTTCACGCTTCTTTTTCCGTCCTAGCTTCTCCAACAAGGATGCAAGAGAGACATGAGAGGAAGAGATGCCAGGACGGAGGAACTGTATTTGCCATATGGGAAATCCTTGCTCACTTCAATGTAAATTTGACAGTGACACACAGCATCTCATCTATCCCATGATGTGTTGAAATAACAACTGGTAAAAAAAAAAATCAGCAGAGGATGCATCTCTCCTCGCTCCTTGTCTCCTCCCAGACCCATTCAAGGGATTGGAACATCTTTGATGCAGGAGGACTTTGATTGAATTCCGGGTCACATCCTGGAGGACAGAAGGAAGCATAATTAGGTGAAGGGAAAGCATCCTAAAGTTCTCGGGTCACTGTAATGTGGGAAGCTGTGAAAGATCAGCAGGAAACAGGGTTAAAGTTCAGATCATTAGAATTTTTAGCACAGTGCTCATGTGTAAAATCTGGGCCATGCACAGTCCCATGGGAGGGCTGGCGCCACTTCAAGTGCCATCGCTCTCTCTATGGGAATTGAATAGCTCACGTTGGCAAAAAAAAACAGTTCAGCTGGTGATCATGTGCAGACAGCCTTGGAGAGAGATTGAGAAATTAGCTTCTTCAACAATCCTTAACTGAGCACAAAAAAAGAGAATTGGCTTCAGGCTGTATTTTTCTGCTCAAAATTGCTATGAAACCCTTTTAATTATATCATGGCCACAGAAAATGCTTTTTTGTGGCTGACAGGTGTCCATTATAGGACATGTTGCAAAATCAGTGCACAGATACTACAGTTAGTTCTCAGTTATGAAGTCCACATAACCATGGGTTGAACTGACGACAAACAAACTGTCAAATATGGAGGATGATTTGAATACAGCTTTTTTTTTTGCCAGTGTAAAAGGCCGTGGTATAAGCCAAGGAGCTGTGATGACAGAAAAGTAATTAAAAACATTTGAGAGTGCCTTCGATGAATCTAGAGATTTCCAATATTAAATTTCCAAAATATTTCCAAATAATTACTTCATTTATCTTATGAATGTGTTCCTCTGTCATCCGCTCAGTTTTTTGCTAGAAACATGTTCAACACAAGCACTCTGTTCGCTGCCATTTTATTACACATTTATTATTAAAAGATCCATACTAACATGGAGGTAACTGGTGACAGACAGCGCTGTGTATCTTACTTCTCTATGTCTGTCACTCTGTGTTATCTTTATAGTCTTCAGGATTTCCTGCCAGCTCTCTGGTGTTTTCATGCAGGTCTCCTCTCCTTAATCTTCTTCTGAATTTGTGTTTCATGAGCAAGCCAAGAGCATTTGTTCCCCTCTCAGATATATCACCGATGACTGACAGGAGAGCAAATGAGATCTCCTATCTGGTTCTTTATCTCAACCTGTCTCTCTGTTTTATGTGTGTGTGTGTGTGTGTGTGTGTGTGCGTGTGTGTGTGCGTGTGTGTGTGTGTATGATGTTTGCGTAGGAATAGCTAATAAAAGGCTGACCATACCATGTGAGAGCGGCTAAGTCTGACTCACTAATCAATGAACAGCCCTGCAGACTGCCATGGACACTTCAATTACTGACACACAGTCGCACACGCACACAAATATACACATTTGCACATGGGACCATTCAATTACACACACACACACATTCAGTCACACACTGGACAGTTCAATTACAGGGAGGCTTTGCCTTATCACTGCCTACAATTGATGCTATTTCTTCCCTGGCAGGGGCTCACCAACGCAGCGCAGATGGCCACACAGATGCATACAAGTACATATAGGGACTGGAGACAATTACATTATGCAATCCTGTGCAACGGCCCTTTAACTAATAGGCTACTAATTTTGTTAAGAACAATTCCTCATAGCAGGGCTGCTACGGTGCTACTTGGGCCGACCACAGCCAACCCGTGATGGTCTCCTCCCCTTAGTTGTGTCCTCAGTGGATAAACTCCTGTGTCTCTGCTGGAGAATAGAGAGAAAGCTCTGTTTTCAGCTCTTTTGTAGCTTCTACCTGATTCTCTGTGGTTTGGAGTTGAGTTTCACTCCTGTGTTGCTGTTTGTACTTTCACAGCCTTATTTTACTGTTTACTTCTTGCTTTCAGTATTAGAGATGTGTTACAGTAAGTTACTGCTGATGCAAACTGAACCTTTCCTGCTGTTGCTGCTTCACATTAAAAGCTTTCCACAGGCGAGCCGGCGGGATGCTTTGTTGTGAAGAATTTACAGGAAATAAATGCAATGTGTTAGTCACCAAGTTAGCAGAGCTTCACATTCACATACTTATTCTGCGCTATTTGGTCAGCGGAATAGTACAAACCGAAACAGTCACAGTGAGCTGAATAGGGCTGCAGGTGACAGCCTCTTACTGTGGTTTGTGACTAGCATACCTCCAACTGTACCTTGCTGTATGGAGCAGTGGAAAAAAACTTGCACTGCACCAACTGCTCGTGGCCGTTCCGTTCACAGCATGGCTCGGCGTCAAACTAATATTAAACCTGAATTAATTAATTTTTTTGGCCAATTGCGGGCAGTGCAACAAGCTGTAAATACAACATTGACATATTATGTCCTTGTAAAGTTGTTACAGCCAACGTATTAGCAAACAGTGGCCTCTTTACACATCCAGCAGAGCAACATTAGCATTCATTAGAATTTGTGTTTCTGGACATCTGGCGAATGCGAGTCCAATATTCACTCTCTTTTTAGCTCTGTGTCCACCAGCTACAGTACTATTACAAATGTCTGGCTCTATAGCTGCTATATGTTGACCAGCTAGTTGCTAACTTTGTCTGCCATTTGGTGCTGGGCTGGTATTGTCCAATGGGTTTATGAGAGCTGAACTGAAAGCAGTTGCCTTCTGCAGCTGGAAACGACCCTGATGAGAGCGGTTACAGTGAACCAAAACAGTAAAGCTGCAGACCTTAAAGCCAAAACAATGAGCTGAAAGATGCTATAAACCTCCGTACAGCTGAGGGGAGCTGCAGAGTTGGGTGATAATTCTTTGTAGGTTTGTCACTGTGAGTGACAACTTTCACATTGTACATAGCCATTTCATCCACTGTAATATAAAAATATTGATTAATGCAGCTTTAATATACAGTTTGGAAATGTGTCCAAAATAATCCATCTGGAATAATTTATTTGATGTAATGGTGCAGCCATAAAATACATGTCATCTTGGATTTGACATTTTACTCAATATTTTGTAAGTATCTTATTGATTTAATGAAGTATTGGAACACGCAGATACTGAACACGTGTGTGACACGTTAAAATTAACAATTGTTAAAGTTAACAATGTTACTAATAATAAGATTAATTATTAGCCTAGTATGGTTTATGGAATTCTATGGACTTTAGTATTTGTTCGGTTGTTCAGTTCCAACATGTTTTGAATAATGTTGCAGGACACTCTGTCCATGGGAAATTTTTTACCAAATTTTCTAAATGTCAACCAGAGAAAATAAGAGGACACATTCCAAATAGCACTAGTGACTCTTTTTTGTTGCTGTCGTGAATTCATTTGTTTCTTCTATCCATGTATACCATGACGTTTTTTAACTGTCCACGTAGAAAAACTTCTTCTTGTCTTTGCTCTTAAGTTGTTATCTCCGTGCAAATTACAAAATGCACCAAAAAGCAGATGGGAACTTGTAACTATGTAATCATCTGCAGCTGCAGGGCTTTGAACAGACAAATCAGATATTTTTCACTGGTTTTGGCTTTCATAACATCATGTCATGTAAACTAGTTATAGATGGGCAAGAAGTGCTAATTAGGAAGCCTTGATTAAATAAAGTAAAAAGACACTAATGGCATAAAAGTTAAACAGAAAAAATGTTATTTGTCATTCTACTGGTTTAAGATGTGAGCTCACTGTAAAACTTAAAGCAAAAGTGTTCAAAAACTTTTCTTGTGACAATAAAATAATCATGTTATCTGCAGGGAGGAAACAAAATGAACAAGGAGAAAGGAAGGAGATTTTTCATGGGCATAACAAACACATCCACAGTCGCTTCTGTTTTATGTAAGAAAAGGAAACACTTCTCCAATAGTCAATAGCATCCATCTCTTAACCACCATAATCACTTATAATTGATACTTTTCCTGAAAGCTGTCTTTAGCCTGAATGATCGCACTGCAGTTTTTCATGACTCCACTTTATGTGCCAGAGATCACTTTTCTTGTCACAGACATACATTATTTTTCTGTGCTCCAAAGTGGAAAAAATACACACTTTATTAAATTGCAAGAAAATGACTGCAAAGAAATGACGGGGACAATGAAAACCCAGCAGCATCTGCTGTTATTACAGATCTGTCTTCTTTTCTGGAGAGCAGACAGCCATCACATCTGTCACTGTCGGGTAGAGTTAGCTTCCTTTGTAAGCCATGTTTTGGGAGCTTTTTCAAACGGCAAATTTTCTCCATATAATTTGACTTTCTTGCTAGATGTTTAATAGTCCCCCTGAGCATGTTCTCACCCACACATTTTGTGATTCCCCCTCTCTTGTTTTTGCTCATTTGTAAAAAATTTATTGACACGACCTAAAATTAAAATCCTATTATGTGCAATGTAAGTGAGTAATTTTCATTAGCTAATAGCAAGTTCAACTTTTGTGAACTCTGACCCACAAATTTGCACCATCAACCAATAGCAAGCTGTCTTCATTGCGCTGATCTTTGAGGAGAGAGCAAGCCGGAGAGTCCAAAATGGAGGAAGCTAGCATAGTTTGTTCGCTTTGTTGCATCCAGTTTTATTTCCTTCCCCGTGTCTTTTGCTCCACAAAAATGAGACAGGAGTTGATTGTACAAATACAACTTTTGAATAAATAATTGTTGTACCTTAACCAACTGCTAACAAGCTTGCTAACAGACTAGCATGCAGTTAGCAGGGTCATCAGCTAACGTTCAGATGAATTTCGCTGCGCCACTTCCTAGGATGACCAGGCCTGAAAAAGTATTTTCAGTCTGTATAGCTAATAAATTTCTCTTGTCCTGTGTTCCTACATTAAAAGGTCAACCTGTGGCCCTGACAATGCAGTGTGCAAGGAATTGGCTTTCTGCTGTACACTGTCTAAATGCAATGTGAAAATACTTTGTTGATTTTTCTCCAGGGTAAATGGATGTAAAGCCTTGAATGAAATGTCAAAACTTCCATGGCGGAATCAATATAAATTTTATTTAATGTCACTCCTTAGATGGCCTCACTGAAGTCACCAAATTAGAAATGAATTAGCTGTTAACTCTGGCAAACAAAGAAAGTGCTTGGCAATAATAAAACTATCATCAAGTATAGTGCTGCTTGACATTTCCCTGGTATTCGTTTTTGTGAATTATGAGGCTGCTGTGCATATTAAAAATATTCCCAACAGTGGAACATATTCGTGATAAAGTTTAGTGGTTTAACCTCTTTGTTGCTTGTGCTGGGGCCTGAAATGAACCTCCACCTGATGTAAAGCCAGCCTAGGAGGTGGTGATGCCCACACACTGCTATCTTGTTCCCAATTCTTTATTTTTGACATGGACACGACACCATTAACCTGAAGAACACCATTTGTGGCTGAAATGCCATCATGCATAGAATTAAAGAAGAACTGGGAATAAAATTGCAGGATGCAGGTATTTTTTGTGGATTGTTACCCAGCACCTGGAAAGAATTTAAAGATGTGCATGTGTCCTGACTCAACCAAATGGACTAAAAAA
>NTHP01000083.1:873491-904197 GCA_003416845.1 Oplegnathus fasciatus
AAAAAAAAGAGTTGAATGTGGCTTAAAGCTGCAAAGTGCTACATACTTTGATGTTGATTCTCAGTGGGAATGGTAGCAGCAGCACTTTCACCCTTATGGAGTCACTTCAGTCGTTACTCATTTACACATAGACTAAGGTTTTTAGGGTAGGGTCGGCATTACGTTATGATATTACATGTAAGAGTATTATATATCACAAGGTTTGTTGAAAGGCATTCTGGCACATAACTAAAACAGGAGTAGCAAGTCCAAGTCTAAACTTGTGGGTTACAAATTGCTTATTGATTTGTAACTGTCTGTGCACTTTTGTCAATACAAAAGGACAAACTGTTGCTATTGTTTTCCAGTATCTGTTGCACATCAAACTCTGCTAATCCTAATTGCTTTTAATTCATGCTAAATTAAGATTAAATTACATTTTGTTTTTGGCCTATAAACTCCATGCAATGTCACAAGTCCATATTTGTGTTTTTCTTGTAATGACAGAGTTTTAACCAAATGCTATTTATCCTGTTGTTAAGATCTCACCCACAAGCACTCCATGCAATATATCAGTTGTATAAAGTTGAAGATTTCTCCAGTTTTCCTTGTTGTCTTTTATTTGTTTGAAGATGTGAAAGTCTGGTAAAAGTATTAGTTGGTGGACTCCTTTAAATGGTAGTTTTTCAGTACCTGGATTGGTGCACAGGAGTGCTATTCATAAACCTCCCCCAGCTGGTGAGTTTAGGGATTTGAATCAGCACCCTCCTAGCCACAAGCCTCCCTCATGATGACAATGACGGTGATGGAGGCGATGACGTAATTTCACACCGTCCAAAGAAATTCAGAAATATAACTGCCTGCTTGTGTCAAATATTATTCCTATGGAGACCATCTGCTGCATATCTGTTTGAAGAGTTGTTCAAAAGGCTGAAGTGGGAAGGTTGCCATGGATCCTTCAGTGGCTCAAGATAGTGTCTGTATATCCAGACTCCTCTCCCCCACTTCTTCTCCCTTTATATCTTCCTCTGATTCACAAAAGTATCTCCCTGCCTGGCGAGGCCTTTCTCTCCGTTTTTGGTCACTTCCTCTTCTCTTTTCTACCCGTGAGTCTGATATTCTCCTCTCCTCTGCTGTGTCCTTCCTCTGACATCCAGTTCCAACTTCTGCTCCGGAAATCACAGCTTACCCAGGAGGAGGCCACTGGGGTCAGCGCCTGGTAGCTGGCATCTGTGTTGTGTGACACACAAACACACACATCTTGGCATATGGGAAGAGTGTGGTTTTGACAGTGTATTGTCTAATAGGCTGACCTCGACAGTCTGCAAAGAACACACCAGATGCATTTATAATTTTGAGTTTGTATGACATTCTAGTGGAATTAAAGGGGAGCCGATCATGCAAGCGTACGTGGCAGTTATTGCCTTTAAAGTGAAACTAAAATACATTTTTGCCAAGAAATCAGTACGTCACTGGTGGTACTTATTTGGTCAAAAGCGGAATTTCTAAAAAGAAGAAATTTAAGTTTTGCAAATTTTTCTGCCGTGATACATTAGCGTTCAACAGGGGGCATACATTTTTGGTTCCGACTGACAATGTCAGTACTGTAATTTGACTGGTACGATATCTGTGGGGGTGGGCACTAAAAAAAGTTTTAATTCAAACAGCCACACTGGCAGTTAACCAGCTCGGGACTGATGCTGTTAGCTGTTTCTTTAGGCCCATCTATGGTATTAGCTCTCCCTGCGTTACTCTGACTGCAAGTTACATACGGAGTGCTGATGTAACAGGACTACTGGTTGCTGTCAATTTTGTCATTTCCTGCCACTATAACTCGACCCATGAAAGAGAGACAGCTAATGCTAGCTAGCTGACGGTGCAGGAGCTGCTAATGACTCAAGGTTCAGGGTTCATTTATTGGTCATTCTACAACCCAGGGTTGCACAATGACATGCAAGTTGTAGTCCCTTTATGCTACACTGGAAAAAAATATTTTTTATGTTGAAGTACAGAGGATGAGTTGAGGAGTCTCACAGTCTGAGGAAAGAAGCTGCTCTGTAGTCTGTTGGTACGGCAGCGGATGCTTCTGTATCGCTTGCCAGACGGCAGCAGAGTGAACAGGCTGTATCACCAGTATCACTAATGCTTGGTAGATGGGAACCAACGACGTTCTAGGCGGTTTTTATCACCTGCTGCAGAGCCCTCCTGTCCTGGGCCGTGCACAAACCATGCCAATTTGTAATGTTTCCAGTCAGGGTGCCTTCTATTGCTCCTCTGTCGGCAGGCGTTGAAATGAAAGTAATGTCTTGTGAGAAATCTGTGCAAACATTAGCAAGCTAAGCTAACTAGCTTCCACTTTCAGAGTGGAAGCTAGTTAGCTTAGCTTCCTAGCTAGCTATACAGACTGAAACACTAACTTAACAGCACAGTGGTCCCCCCAAATGTTGAATGTTGAAAAGGAACAGATGTCTTAAAACGCTAATGGTACATAACTAATACTGTGTGGAGAGAAAAAAACCCATTTTGTTTCAATGTTTTTAGACTATACAGGGCTATAATGTTCTCCAGTCAGTAGCGGACCACGTAAATTGGGTCTCCTAGCAACACCTGCTCTCAGATGTCAATCAACCACTGCCATGGGAATCCAGAGGTTGAAGCTTAGACACTGTTTCCATAAATATGTCCACAAAAGGTTTTATCCATATATGGAAGTGTGACCAATAGCTGCAGTATCATTATAATTTATATTTTCTTATACAAAAAGTGAATAAAAATCAAATTTGAGTTTGACTAGTTGTCAAAATTCTAAACTTTTACAAACATTATCCAATGCACTATTGGTGAGACTTTTTTGAAAATAAAACTTTCTCTGACAGATGATACATTCTGTTGCGTGTCAGCCCCTGCAGGCTTGCCGGCATGGGGGACAACATGTCACTGTTCAAAAGTCTGAATGAGTGAAAAGATGAGCGGAAACAGACGAAACACCCAAAATATTATTTTACAGAACCTCTCTTTTCAGCCTGTATATTCAGAGAGGTCGGTGTTAATTTAAGAGGACGGCAGCAATTCTCCATTCTCAAACAGATGTTCACTGCTTTGTTTCACTCACAAAGTGTTTACAGTCATCATCCATTGTAATGTTCAGAGGGTTCGTATTATCTCATCCGGTTTCATTACGGGCAGTTTTTCAAAATAACTCCCTGCTGCTACCTGTCTGATGATGGCTCATATGACAAAAAGAGGCAAAACAGACATTTTATTTCTATGAAAATGTCATATTTTATTACTTTAATTGCACTTTGCTTTGCCGTAGCTCCCCTTACACACTCAAGCTCCTGTGTGGGTGGGTTGGATGTGCTCCTGGATTGTCTGGGAAAATGTCACAGGAGACAGAAAGAGAAAGGGAGAGGAGGAAACAGCGCTGGGGTTGACATTGATCTTCTTTTTACACTGATGCATATTGCATGACTCACTCATTTGCAACGGGGCGTGTGCGAGTGTGGGTGTACACACGTCTGCGCGCCCTGAGGTGTGTGGTCTTGTACGTTTCTTTGTGCACCCATTGTGCATTTGCGTGTGTGAGCGTTTAACCAGATTTGTAGCACAGCGTGTATCCAATTTGCTTTGAGATGCTTTTTTTTAATCATCTTAAGTGTCTCCCGTGAGCTTACTCTGTAAATGTGCTCCATCTTCTGCGGAAATTGGCTTACCCACATGGCTAGCTATCTTTTTCACTTTCAGTCTCGAGTGGGGAATGCAAGCCTTGTGGGTACTCAAAATAGAACACAAATAAACAGACGTGTGACCTCAATGTTTGCAGGAAATAAAGAAGACAAAAGTCAATAGCCTCACTACATTGATCTGGAATTCATGAATATCAGTGAGCTTACTTCATGCACGCACATCCTCATAGGACCGTTCCATATATCGATCTGGAAAGAGAAATTGCAAGGTTAACCAAAGAGAAAACTGCACGTCATTGGCTTCCCAGCAAAATCAACCACTGTTGCTTATTAACACAACAGAGTTTGTGTAGGCTCCATCTCATGTGTGTACATGTGCGGAGGAAGGTGCTGTGTGAGTTGTGTAATGAGATCACTTTATAAAAGACAAAAAAGTAGAACAAGTCTCGTCCTTTCTTTGTCTGTCATGAAGTACCCTTCACTTTTTTTGCACCTACACTCTCTCTGCATCATCTCATGCGGCAGAGGGAATGGCTCCCCTCATGGCTCCCCTCATGGTCCTACAGCACTCTTAGCTTCTTCAGCGGTCCGCCCACAGCCGCTGAGAGCAAGGTGTGAATTAACATCAACAGTCATTACCAGTCCAGTCCTATTCTGCCTGGCCAGCATATGTGTCAGATGGCGCCTCCATATGCAGAGTGTGAGGAAAGTTAGGTGCAAAAGTTGCTTGTGAAACATGGTGGTTGTCTCATTTTGGTGTGGCAATGATGGACGTGGGATGTAGGGTTTCAAAAGCTGTATTTTTGAGATGTTTTGTAACTGGTCGTCCCCCCAGATTTACAGATTTTGGTAACAGGAGAAGTATGAACACATTCTAATAGATCCCAAAGGTTCAAGGATAGTTCTGTGAGTCAGGCTGAATCACAGGGAAATGTAATAATACACAAGACATTTCAAATATTTCCACCTGGAGTTCTCTTGGAAGTTATTTTAGGAGATGTTCTAAAGAAGAACCAAGCTTTCAGCTCTAGTTCCGGGCGAAACTAACAGAGGAAACACTTCAGAGTTCGTATGAACAGCTCCCAACCATAAACTGTAGAAAGACATGAATATCGTGCCTGCAACACCATCAACAGGTTGATGAAGGGTATGTTTTAAAATCTGGTGCTGGGTTTACCTTTCACATAATAAGGTAATGAGGTGAAGCTAAGCTAGAGGAAGACAGTGGAAACCAACTTTAACCCATTTTTGAAAGAAAGGAAATACTACAGTATATGTTTTAATTTCATTTTAAGGTTTAATCCCAATTATAGATTATCAATGAACAAACTAAACCTTAATTGACTGATGACTTTGATAGTGACTTGATAATACAAGTGTTTACTGGCATGTCTAATTGTAATGACATACATCTTGTTTTCACCTTATGACACACACATTTACAGTATGTACAGTGTTCGGTAGTAATGCATTATAATGTGATTACTATTTTCAGTAATGAGTAGTGCTAGAGCTTACACATTGAAATTTCAGAGGTCAGTTTTGAGGATTGATATCAGTTTGGTCTTTCTGCGATCAATGAGAGAGTGGTGTGGAACTGGTCCGGTACGTGTTAGCTGGCTTGCTAACGTGGCAAGCCTACATTTAGGGTTTCTTGAGTGTTGCATAATGTTAAGCTAGCTATTGATGGTGAGTAAATACTTCTAAAACAAAGGCTGGCTGCTTGTTAAACCACAATGTCTTGTTTTATGTTTCGATACGAGTTTAATACAGACGATGTGACACGTATGTGGACACTTTGAAGTCGTTTAAAGGGACCTTCGATGGAGCTTTGCTGAGTAACAAGTAATGGCTAATGTAACTAATTATTTTTGCTGTGGAGTAATAGTAAATGTAATCAGTTTCTTTTAATGCAACGACTAAATGATTACTTTTTTCACATAACTTTCCTAACACTGCTTACGTATCATAATACAAACTTGCTTCAATGAGTATTGGTTCAGACAGTTCTTCCTCAGTGCTGATTTTAACGACACTTTTATCTGTACTGTCCACTAGACTGATGTTCTGTGTACACATGCTCTTTTTCAGCAACTAGGCATTAATGCTGCTCAGTTTAACCTTTTGCAATCCACTCCTGACAAGTGGCTTCTGGCTACCATCTCTCTCATGTACCTGCCTCCTCCCCACCTACTCCCTCTGTTTGTGATACCTCAAGTAGCTCTCATAAACAGTGCAAGGCAAGATCACCTTTGTAAAAGGTAAAGCGAGGTGTGGGAGGTTACCCACGGCAGGTTATTGAAACACTGAAACCTTCTTTATGTGGTTTCATAAATTCTACTCAGTTCTCAGTCATTTTCACCGGTAATAAAATATACTTGTGCGGCATTTGATGGACACTTTTATCTAGTGTGACCCATAGTACTACTGTATGTTTACAAGACGTAAACAAGAGTGGTTTCACTAATATGCTTTTCTGTTTACTTCAGTCATGGATTTGTGAAGTAGTGACAATTCTAGCAAGCTTCTAAATGGCAGTGCTTCCCGTAATGCTCAATTCTTTGCTAAGACTGGGATGCTGCATCACATATTAGCTACTATGATGGAAACAAGGGTATAATTTTACTTGGCAACTACTTTTGACCTTTTAGTAGCCAGTAGATTATTTTCTTGGAACAGAGTTAACAGCAGGACAGATAGAAACTGGCATGGTAGTCTTTGGACTATTAGCACAAGGCTGATGTATCTACAGACTTCCTTGATAGTTAAATTGGTTAGCTTGCTGTGTTTTCCTGCTGACAGTGGCTTGATTCAAGTTATAGACTTCTAAAAAGAATTGTTATTGGCTGCAACTAACACAACCATGTGTTCATTCAGGGACATTTGCGTCAGAGAACTCATCGGTTATTGCAAATTGTTGTGCAGTCAGATTTGGTGGGACAGGCTCTGAGAGAGCTCTGAAAAAACCCAAGCAGCAGTGAGGATTCTGCCGGGAGAACGAATCTACCCACATAACAAAGACATACATGAACATTAGATCAATAACACCACCAGCGTCAACACATGAGGAGGAGGGATGAGATGAAGGGAAGCCGCGGCAGCAAGCGGCGTTGACAAGAGTGTATTAACAGTGTGTCACGTTATAGAGCCGCACACCAGAATGGATATGACTGGGATGACAGTCAGCTAGGCTACAGTATCAGCTGCTGTATTGCAGTGGAGCAAAAATGAAATAGTTGATGCCAATTAGTTGATACAAACTGCCGCACTACCCCTTTAATTAGTTTGGTAAAATTTAACATTAGAGACAGTGCCAGGAGGGGGTGTTTGACATCAAGGTTTTTCCTATTTTGGGGGTTTAACTCTCAATAACACAAGAAAATACAAAGGAGCTGCAACCAAATGGGCATCCTGGCATTCCAGGTGAGGGTGAAAGAGAGAGGGAGAGAGAGAAAGAGAGAGAGAGAGAGAGAAAGCAGGTGGCCTTGTTAATCACACCTCCTTGTCAGTAAGATGGATGTTTATGCAGCCAGGCTCAGCAACTCTACAGGCTGCTTCTCCTCTCTCCATCATCTCCACCCCTCTGCTGTCTGAAGCACCATCTCTCTCTCTCTCTCTCTTTCTCTCTGTGCCTGCCCTCATGTTTCATCCATGAGTGGTACAACCCACTTTCACTTAGCACACAAGGTAGTCATCCACCCAGCTTCTCACACATGGGGAGACACGCACACACAGGTTTGTTTCACTCTACTTCTGGACTTACTTACTCTAATGGCCATTAGATGGCAACTCCAAGGAAACTCTGACTATATTGACGTAAATAGGATCAGACATACAAAGGCGATATATTGTTTTATTATCATTAGCTAAATTCACTGAAATAAAATACAAATTCGACAATATTTAAAAAAAAGAAAAGACAGTTGTAGTATTGAGTTTATTATGAAACCAGTGTGTTTTCTTGATTTACAACTCCCTGAGCCATCATCATCATATCATCATATTATAACTATGGTGCTTGCCACTGGCTCATTCCATCTTGGCTCTATGAAGACTTCACCCCCTTTGCACAAATTTATGTTTTCCCTTCATAAACCTGTCAGTGATATCACAGACATTCAACGTACAAACTGCTGTACGGCAAGCTAAAAAAAAAAATGGATTCGACGTTCCTTTCAATGTTATAGATGTTAAATCAGTATTAATTATTTTTTTAGCCACTAGGGGGCAGCAGAACAAGATGTAAACCCAACAGACACGGAGCATTCATTCCTCCTTTTCAGCTCTGTTTTGGTCTCCACCTCCTGTGAGAGTAATATCTGCCCCTTTTACAGTGCATGTAGTCATTTAATCCATTGTTTATATGAAAATAATGATTAAAACAGCTTTAAGAAACATCACCAGAGCCTGAATTCTCCAACATGCCTCCAAGCAAACTCAAGAAAGACACAAAAGTGTTCTAGTTGCTTGTTTCATACAGAGCGTAGCGTTCCAACTTTATCATTTGTCCTATCGTGGCTAAGTGTGTCGCACCTGTCACTCAAGACATTCAAACACAAGTGCAAAAGAACATCTTGTATTATTTTCTTTTGCATAAAATCAAACTATTATGAGCAATATTCAAACTGTATTTGTTTTGTTTTCCCTTATTTACTTTGAAAAATGACTCCCCCTAAAATAAGGGGAGGAAATAACAGAACTAACATTATAAAAGCTGTACAGTGAGTTGCAGTGATTTAAATGACACATGACATATAGTATGTCCTTTAACCCTTACCCTAATTTAAACCTAGTCTTAACCCTAAACTCTGGTCTTGATGTTTAACTAGACCATCTGAACAGGTACAGCTTTCAGAATGTCCACACATTTATGTTTCTATTCTTGTGAGGACATAGGCTCCATACAGACATACAAGAGCACAGGCATCCACAAACAGTCGCAGGTGTTTTTTGCTGGTCATCACAGAGCAGCTTCTCGCTATTATTAACTTCCTCTTTTTGTCTGTGGCAAGAATTGGCTTTGGGAATATATTTCTCCTAGACACAGACGAGGCAAATAAAAGAGAAGAATACGTAATCTGTGTGATTTTGTCCGTGTGTGTGTGTTTGTGTGTTACAGAGAGAGAGAAAGAGACAGGAAAGAGTTCCCGCAATTGGCGGTGATTGATGACTCATATGTGGCACCAGCTGATGGACAAATGGGCTGCGTGTTTTTTTTTTCATTCACAGAAAATTTTTGCTGCGCGTCCCCTTCCAGATGTCATGAATAATTCATTATAATGGTTGTGGTGTGCTCGCGTGATGTGTGAAAGAAAGAGAGAGACAGTGGGGACGAGGGTAGAGAAAGAGAAATAGCTGCATATATCTGTTCACCTCTCCCTTCTCAATGTAATGTATTATGAAAGTGTGAAATCAGCCACAGGATTAGAGATTCATTGTGTCGTGGTGTGTGTGCGTGCACAGGATGTGATAAGAAACATCACACTGCTTTACACAGGAATGTGCTCGCCTCTCTGCTAAATGCCTGCAGTCGCAGCTGCAGGTGAGCACTGACAGATTTCACAGCCACTTCATGTTTGTGTTCATCTGTCCAACTAGAAAACACAATTTGTAGGCACAGTGACAACAGGCCTGAGCAAAATAACTGCCAGGCAGGGTTTACACTCTCCCTGACCTCTCAACAGAGACGTCCAAAGAAATACATACAGAATGTGTTCTTTGTTCCAGAGAAAGCCTCTTGTCACATTTTTTTATCTGCTTTTGAAGCCATTTGAAATGATGTGCCACTTGTTGGGTCTCTGCCCTGGCCATTCTATGTGAACTATGATGCATGAAAATGGACAGAGCCTGGAAAAGACTTTGATCGCAATCTGTGGCAAAGGCTTTTGGCACACAAGTGACATAAAGAAAGTCCTTTGTTGATGAAAAAGTAAAAGCAACACAAATGCATTTGCTAAAAAAATTAATGAAACAGCAGCAACCTTTGTTGTAAAAGACTGTCCATCTGCCAAGACATCCTGGAAATGCCATTTGCGCTGTGGCTCAGATGAAAGCACCCATCATGGTTGTCTGACCATGAGAATGGGCATTATTGCAAAGTGCATTTCTTTTTTTGATCTTCAGACAGCCTGAAATCTGTAGAAAGAGCGGTGTTTGCTTCAATATACTGGCTTTTTCCAGAAAGAAAGCAACAGAATTTGAGGAAAAATTCTAATATGGCCCCAGTATAAATAATTAATATACTCAATCCATATAATATTCTGTATGTAATGTGTTACATCTGGCACACTCCTTAATGTGTATACTTTAAATTTAAATTGATTATAATAAGCCCACGCAGGAATTTTTAAAGAGGTGAATCATCTTTGATAATTGCCAGTGCCATTTTTGTCATGTCATTTTTTCAGCATCAGATTTGATGTTAGAAAAAAACACCACAAAAGTGCCGTCTTGGATGCCCCTATGATAGATTAAACACGATAAAGTGCCTTCCACGGTGGCGCAGTGTGCAAGAAACCATGATAAAATGCCCTCTAAGAGGAGAAAGTGTGAATGTGATGTGATGCTCCCATTCACCCACAAGAGCATTGGTGAGGTCAGGGACAGAAATTTGGTGAAAAGGCCTGGCTCACAGTAAGCTTGGAACAGAGTGGAACAATTAGTCACAAAATCATCCCAAAGTTGTTGGCTGGGGTTGAGTTCAGGGCTCTATGTGGGCCAGTCAAGTGCCTCCACAGCAAGCTGAGAAAACCATTTCGATATGGACCTGGCTTTGTGCACGGGGACATTGTCATGTTAAGACAGGAAGGGGTCATCGTCAAACTGTTGCTACAAACACACTATTGTCTAAAATATCATTGTATGCTGAAGGTATGCAATTTCCCTTAATTGGAATGAGGTGGCCTTTCCCAAATCAGGAGAAACAGACCCAGACCAAATGTACATAAACAGTATACTATACACTATACACATACTGTAATTTGTAAATCAACCAGTAAATTAAAATAACATCTGGCCAGAGACAACAGCTAGCTTATTTACAGTTCTTTGTTTCTGTTGATCAATGAACACTGTCCCTTTTAAAAGAGGAATCTGCACTTGTCAGTATTTTTATATGAACAATGGATCAAATGACTATACATGTCATGTGAAAGATTTCACTCGTAGTGACAAACCCACAGAGAATTATCAGCAGATTGTGCAGATTCATCTCATCATTTCATTGTCTTTCATCTCATTGTTTTGTTCTGTTTTGGTTCATCACCGTCATTTTCAGCCAAAGCAGGCAGCTGTTTTCAGTGAAAAAGCTCTGATAAACCCACTGTACACTGTACCTGACAAGCACTAAACAGTAAAGAGACAAAGTTAGCAGCTAAACTGGTGAACACAGTGGAGCATTTAGAAGCTAAAGAGCCAGATATTTCCCTCAGGAGCTGGTGGAGGCCAAAACAGAGCTAAAAGGTTATTATTAGACTTAAACAAACATGGGGTGGCCACAGATATGACTCCAAATGAACGCTTTTGTTGCTCTGTATCTGATAGATGTGTAATTCTGCAACTGTTTGCAAACGCACTCACTATAACAACTTTATAAGGTGGTAATGTCAATGTTGTGTTTAAAGCTTGTTGCACCGTCCCCAAGTGGCCAGAAAAAAACATTTCGGCTAAGTTTGTTAATTTCCTAATTGTGGGTTTTACCTGTTTAACCAAGTCTCTTAACAAACCTGAGTACATCTGTATACATTATTAAAACTTCAGTCTCTTACAAATGTTATGAATTCCCATTATTTGGCTTTTAGGATAATGCTAGTGTCTTATAATTACTCAGCATGCTTTTTGGTATCAGCAAGAGCAGCTATGCACTGGGTAGATGGGTAACCATGGTGCCAATACTCTAAACTAAACTACAGGTGAGATTACTGTCTCTTAAGATACTGGGTCAGGTTGGTACTCCCTGTCTTTGAGGGCCTGTAAGATTTGCTACAGTGCCTTGCCTTCTTGAACATCACTGACTGACCCACGGTAACAAAGATCATTTTGTGAAGAGCCTGATAAATGTTGCTCTGCTCTGTTCAGTATGTCAGGTGGAAGGCCAACAAATCCGCCCTGAAATACTGAAGGACCTGCTCTTTCAAAATATATAGTGTTTGAATCAGTCTCCCAGTAAAAGCCTGCTAAGTGTGTTATTGATTTAGTAATGCATCAGCGGTCTGTCTTTTTCCTCTCCTCCTCTCACTCTGTGTTCTCTTGCCCACTCATGCTCTCTCTTTTCATATTGCAAAGGAAATTCAAAGAATTCAGCTAATTAAACCACCAATGAGACTGATGCAACTGAACTGGATAATGAATCCAGTTTGTCAGAATACTTTCTCAGAATATTATTTTCAACAAAAAACAGCTGAATTTTAAAGGTGATACCCATAATGTTTTTTAGTTTGTTTATTGTCACCAGATTTACCTCTTTGGTGGAGTCTCAATAAACACACACCATGGTTGGAGACACCCTATTTGCTGCCTTCGAGATGTGTTATTTATTGCCTTATCAGGTCACACCAGGCCCGGTTTGCAATACTGTCACGCTGGACAAGACGGGTTTCACACTGTGTTTCTATTCCCACACGTCAAAATAAACAGCATGTTTCCCCACACATGTTAAAAGTAATTTTTCTTGTCCTTTTTTTTGGATGGATACACCTGAAGTCAAGCTGTCAGTTAAATAGAACACACTACTCCCTGCGTACTTCCTGCGTTGGCATGCAGCATTGGCACTGGATGTAAATTTTGAGGTGTGGAATTATCAGATATGGACGTAATAGCTAGGATACTGGACTTACTGTTTGGTATCAGCTGCTTCATTCATGCTTCACTATCAGAGGCTGTTTGGCTACCAGCTGACTAGTAACATCCAATCATACAGGTGTACAACGTGGCCATTACAGCCTGATCTTTCTATTACTTTGCCAATACATTCTTGCCTCAGCTCCATTCACCACCTCGCATGCCTTTTTGTAATTGTTAATTCAGCTAAGATTAAACATTTACGAATGCCTTTCTTAACAGGCGATTAGCTCTCTCAGCACAATCCCTGTTGCTGCTTAGAATCTTCGAGAGCTCCCTTAAAGAAAACAGCCTTTTCTGCCAGATGTAATTGCACAACCATTTGCTCTAATTGGTCAATTCCTTGACGCAAGTGTTTCTGACTCAACTGACAAATGCTGCTAATTGGCAATTCAGCCTAATTCTCCACACCTTTATAATTGTGTTTACACATCTAACGAAGTTATTCAGAATTAAGTCTTTTTTTCCACAGAGTGATTAGATGTTTTTGTCTTCCTGCTTTGCAGCAGCACACTACTGAAACATTGTTGTCTCCTCAGATGTACTACACCTATGACAGCTATGCTTGCTTTCGCACATCAAAAGTCTTCCCTTTTCCATCATTTTGATCAAATTCCTAACTGCCTATTCAGTGCAGCTAAAGGATGACAGTGGAGATTAAAGATAACGAAGGGCTTTCTGGTGACTCATCCCAGGACTCCAGGAGTGTTATTTTCCCCCACAGCTGTCTCACCCTCTGCCTGGTTTCTACATCGATGCCCAACAGAACAGGCTAATTTCTCATCCCCAGTCTTCGCTAGTCATTACTTTTATCCCCCCATCACTCTTTTTTCCCTCTGCCCCCCACTCCTCCTGTCTTCCCCCAAGCCTCCCGCTCATCCTCTCCTGCTCTGTCAAGCCCTCCCTTGCTCATTTCACCGTCTCCTCCCCAAGTCTGGTGGTCTGTCTGCCCAGCTTTCAAAGGGTGCAGAATGACTCAGCACATGTTTCTCCTGGAGGTCGCAGTTAATGCATACCAATAGTAGTGGGGCCAGATGGCCGGTGTCTGGACAGGGAGGATGATACAAGGGCAACAGCGTTACACGAAACCAGCAGACAGCCTTGCTTTTCCTACAGTCAGTGAGATAGAGGAAAGAGCAAGAGGAGCAAGGTTAGGGCTGGATAGAAAATAAAAATATATACATCCATAAAATGCTTTATAACCCATTGAATGAACAAAAAAACAAGGTCTGTTATCTGAAAAGTGAACATTTAGGAGACAGAAGGTTTTCACATGACAGCAACATACACATTTTTTAGTAGTTTATGTCCCGCCTCCTACCATCCTTTGAACAGAACTTATTGTAAGTTATTTGTTACATGTGCAGTATTGTAATAATAAAAGCATTTAGGTTTCTTCAGTTGGAATATAACTTCTATCCACATTAGTACTTAATTAGTACAATGTACAGTCTTTGAGGGTGTGCATAGTATGCCTCAGCATAAGCAAAAGGAAAGTTTTTCTTTCGATTGTGTCTTCAAACTAACAGTATATTAAGTATGCCATTTTTCAACAACCTGCTGTGTCTAAACTGGGGCAACACACCCTTGTGCCACTTTAAAGTGTTTACAACATATTTTTAATGCTTAAAATTCATGAAATGTTTGGGGTGTACCACACCGATGTACTCTAACTTTCTGATGTTATATTATGATCACAGTTGCTTTTTACTGCGACATTTTTGTGTTGGTAATAATACTAACCAAGGTTTTCTAAGTGTAACAACAGGGGTTGAGACTGTCCTCCCAAGAAAATGAATAAGCGCATTTCCCCAAATGTGGAACTGTTCCTTTCAGCCTGGACTGCTTGTTGTCGTGAATGAACCACTCTGAAGCTGGGTTTGTAATTGACACAAGTGGTTAACGGCAGTCCCACAGTGATTTATGGCTGTTCTGTTGGTAACTTCTATTTTGCAGAAGAATCATTTCAAACAATCTTGGTTTGGAATCTGCACTGTGATATCCGAATTTGGTATGAATAAAAAATAAACGGAATCGCTGCAGTGTCCAGGCTCCTGTGCTCCCTGCCTTTATTAGCTTGCTTGTCCCCATCACAGACACCCAGACCGGCGAGCGAAAATAAGGGCGAACTGCCATGCCACTCCTAACCCAAAAACTGTAAGTGCTGAAGACAGCTTTTGTACAAATTATTATTACCTCAGTGGCAGTTCATAACAAGTAATAAAAGTTTGTCAGCCACTGTAACTTTTAACAAACCACCAGCCTTCTCTGCACATTTCAGTTAATGAAAATTAAGAGGAGCTGAGCAGTGAGCCTGCGCAGCCAGGAAACTAATCACAACTATTTCTTTCTCACTCTCCAAGACACTCTGTGTTAAAAAGAAACCAAATGCCCCATAAAAAAAAAAAGATTTCCTGTCACCCCCAGTGAGCGGTGATTAGCTTTATTGCACGCTCCTGTGCATTTCATTTCTTTCTGGCTAGATGTTTTGTATAGATTTCATTATTTCAAATACAGTATCCACCTTATTTTGGAACGCAGAAGTAAAGAGTTGGTTGAACTTCCGTTTTTTGTGCCGCACTTCCGTTTGATCGTTTCTGTCAACAGAGCTAACTAGCTTAACTAGCTTATTTAACAATTCCGGTTTTCCTCGAAGCCATAGTTGTCCAAAAAGTTGTTGTGTTAGCTTCTGCTGCGCTGAAAAATGAGTTAGCTAACCAGTGACCAGAAGTCTCGCACAAAAAGCCGGAAGCTGCGTCCGTATTTGCATTCCAAAGAAGGTAGATACAAGACAATTATAGCTGCAGCCACCTTAGCCAAGAGTAAAACTTCTGTTGTGGTATTTTGTGATATATCTTTCACTATCACTTTTTTGTGCGCATACTGAAAATGTACATACAGTACATACATTTAGTATATAAAAGAAGTGCATGTAGCCTCCGGGTCTCAAAAGTGAAGCCAGTGCAGAAGTGCCTCAAACCTGCATTCTTTCTAATGGCCAGCAGGGGGCGACTCCACTGTTGCTCCACGAGTCCAATTGTATAGAAGTCTATGATAAAATGATCCTCCATCTCACTTGATTTATTACCTCAGTAAACATTTTTCTATTGAGCTTATGGTCTCAATCGCTAGTCATCAATTTGCGTCTTTGCATTGACTTTGTATGTGGTTGCCTAAAAATGTCTTGTTCAGCATTCGGTTGTACTAAAAGACACTTTAAGGAGTTGGCTGTTCATTTTTTCTGGTAAGTACATTTTGTTTTAAGCCTGTTTTTCGCTAGCCAATATTAGCATTCCAATTAATATCACAGTTAACGTGAATTACGAATGCACCTTGCTAACCAAACTAGCTAGCTAGCGCTAGCGTTAGCTGATAGCTTAGCACCCCTCGCTTCTCCCCTGCTCCACCCTCTCATCCAAATATGGTCACTTCTGGCTCCAAAAAAACCAAGATGGCGACGGCCAAAATGCTAAACTTGAGGCATCAAAACGGTAGTCCACAAACCAAAGGGGGGACATCACGGTGCCTAGTCCACTTCTATTATACAATCTATGGAAGAGAGAGGCTCAAATTTCTCACAAGGAGTAAGGAGTTTAATTTTGTATCGAAGTATTTGTTATTAGAGGGGGTGACAGCCTAATAACGTCTCTTACTTACATCACCAATCCAAAAAATGTTTTACTTTCTTCTTCTGTCCATATGCACTTTCCCTCTCTCTCGCTTCCCCACATGTGCACACTGTCTGCTTCTCTCCCTCTCTCTCTCTCTCTCTCCTTCCTTTCTTTGATGCTGTCCACGTTTCCAACACCTTCATCATGACAGATGCATCGCCATCACCAAGGAATGAGTGGGTAAGAAAAACTGTCAGATGCAGCGCCTCCGATTTTAAAAGATTTCAGACACTGTTCGATTTCTTTTTGAGCATCTTGAGGCCTTTCAAGTCAACTCACAAGCCACACATTTGAATATATGTCATTTGGGACTTGACTGCACTGATGTGCGAAAAGGAAGAAAGAAAGTTAAAACATCAGTTCAATAACTCTTGAGTTACATCTTGGAGCCAAAAATTGAGTAATACGTAGTCATATTATACCTCTGTCTCCTTTGCAGTTCTGAGACTGCCAAGATACCAGATAGTAACTCCTCTGTACCACAGCTGGTTGAGCCTAACACCTGAAATATATAAGTAGTCCTGCTGCTTTGGATGGTGAAGGATTGGTTTTGAAGCTCGGTGCTGCCGAGGTTCTGTGTGAAATTATGAATGAACACCAACCATCCAATTTATTCCTCATCATGGATCATTTTCTGTTATGGAAATGATGACGGTGAAGAATGATTGTGTCCTCAATGATAATGGGTCAATTTCCAGCGGGATGGCTTCTTCCTGCCACCCAGAAGCAGATTACTAAAATGACTGAAAATCCTTGTGACAAAACCTAGATTGAGGCTTCACATTGAAAAATGCCATTGTACTGCAGGCCTAAATTCGTTCATTTACAGCTTCAGTCCCTCCTCAATCTCAATACTCTTTCCCCATATTGTCACTGTCCTTTGAAAACCATGTAACTTTTCATAAGCTAAGAAAAACAGCCATTTTCCTGTTTTCAGCTTGCATTTTTCATATAATCCACTGGGTTTTTAAAATAGTTTATTTATCTTAAGAAGTGGAAGAATTTTCTCATCCCGTGAAGGAACACTTAATCCTTCAATATATCTGAAAAATTAAAAATCATCCAAATTGACAATTTTCTAAACCCACACCCATTAATGACTGTTACATCTCTCAAGCTCTCCGTTTTTGCACTGCACATATTTAGTTTACAATCACAACACTGGCATATTTGTCACTCCAAATTTTTAACAATGGGTCCTTAAGTTGTAAATGCTTTTCAGCTGACTTTTTAACATTTCCAGCTGGCTCATTTTAAAACAAGAATCTTGTGATGAGTTTGGCTGGGATTGCCACAGTGTAATCGGGTTTTTTTTTTTTACATAACCTATCACACCACAAAAAAGTAGTATGCAGTATGCATGTTAGAGCAGAAATACATAATGTTTAATCCATTCCTTACACTTTTGTTCTTAAATTTGTGGTTTTGGAAAGGCAAAAAAAGACAACACCCTCCAAATTATTTGTACAGCGAGTATCCACTAGAGCCCCATACACACTGCTTCAACATGTGGAGAAACCCAAAGCTTGGCCTGCGTGCTTACAGTAGTTACAGTTGCTAAGTCATGATAGGACAGTTGCTGTTCGGGGGAGGGATTTAGTGGACGGTCAATTGGAGATACATGGTTATCTCAATCCTCCACTCCTGCCTGAACTGTTTTTTGGCTCTTTGTTTACACTGTATTTTTATTGTTATATTTTACTTTTTGCCACTGTATGCTGATACATTTTACTCACATTTTTAATGAAAGATTTTGCTACAGGGTTCTGGCCTAGAACAAAAGCTGTATGGCAAAACATGTGTAAATGCAAAATATCACCTCTGCATTTACAATACCAAAGCAGAGACAAACACATTTGGGCCCCCCAGCAAACACCTTTCTTACTCAGTGCAGGTGACCGACTCTCCATTATGTTGAGCTGATGACAGCTATGGGCGAATTGGATGAAAATCTGCTGTTAGAGTGCTTGCCAGGTGCCTCATTATATTCGCAATGGCTCTCATTCAGTGCTAAATGCATTCTCTCCAAGTGAGGGATGATGAGGGAGAGAGATGAAGCCATTTTTCTCCATCATCCTGTCATGATATCCAGAGGAACCCACAGCGGGGCTGCCCTAGGAGCTGCGGGCCTGCTGTAACTGCCCCTCCATGGCTGCACAGCATCAGTCATGTCCCCTGAAATGCCCTGTACCTCCCGTGGGTGTCAGTCATGTTGTGAGAGTGAGTAAGCGTCAATTTACCTGACGGCAGCATTCATCTACAGGTGACATTTAGGGAAATGGCTTTTTTTTTCTTTCTATCTCCTTCATCTTCATTTTCTCTCCCCCTATTTATCTGTTTTTATCTTGTTCTAATCAGGGGTCAATAAGGCCATCAGGAAATTGATGTTCTGGTTAAATCAGGTTACGTTTTCCCTAAAGTCCCTGAGTGAAGCTTTCTGACATTGCCGCTGTCAGATACACAGATCAGAGCCACGAGGACAGAGAGCTGTTGATGAAAGTCTCTCTCTCTCTCTCTCTCTCTCTCTCTCTCTCACACACACACACACACACACACACACACACACACACACACACACACACAGCAGTCATGTAGTGGTGTGCATGATCCAGTTTAACATTCATAAATTTGAAGGTCCTTTTGCCACTAGAAGGAGAGAACAGTGTAGCTTTCAAAATCAATGGGAAAATCCACCCTAAAACAGAATTCACATGTACGTCTGCATTAGATGGTCATGGAAAATTCTTGCTTCTGATTGGCTGGCAGGTATCCACTAAATCATACATTAAGACACCTCAAACATAGCTCAGGTCAGTTTTATAACCACTCTAAATCTGCACTCATGGCAGCCCAGCCGATTACATTATTAAACTAACTGACACTTCAAGCAAAGATACTCACTCTGCCAGGCAAACAAACAATATATATATGTTTTTGTTTTCCTTGTTCAGTGGCCATGACATGAACCATTTTTCTCCGCCCTCTCCATTATTTTCCAGGAAACCTCTTCCAACATTATTGTTGAGATACAGCTGAGATTTTATTTGATTTTGGAAACATAGCTCATTAAGCTGAACGGCAGAGACAACTGTGGCGATGATGTTGTCTAATGACAAATCCTGTAGCTGCTCCCTGTAGACAGCAAAAAATGAAACTGTGACAGCAGCCATGGTGACTTTACTGGAATATGGGCACTTAACTCCATGTAAATCTTGGCACATTTTCAGATTTTCAGCTGGAAGCCCAATATTCAAATAAAACGTGTTTTGTATTTAACATCTCAAACACAAACTGTTTGAGCCCACAGAGTCAGTCACCGAAAGAAATGAAATGTGGGATCAAACCAGCCAACAAACAACTGCAACCCAAAATTATTGTCATTCCAAAATATGACAAAGAGCTATACTGTGAAATGTAAAGAAATGTGATTTGTATCCATAAAAGCCATAAAACCACAACAATGAGCTAAAAGATGCTAAAACGCTCCATAGAGCTGAAGGGAACTGCAGAGTCAGGTGATAATCCTCTGTGGGTTTGTCACTACATGTGGCCCCTTTCACGTTTCACTGATTTGATCCATTGTTAATGAAATGAGAAATATTGATTAGTCATTAGTCAGACATGAGATTGATTTCGATCCTCTCATTTTTCACCCTTGGACAGAAAGTAAATAAACACATTTCCCAAACTGTAGAATAATTTCCTTTAAGTGATGGATTTTCCCTTCAGATTTTCAGATGTGATCGTTGGAAAAATTAATTAGAAATGCATGAGTGTGTTTTTTTTTTATCATGCTGGAAAGGCAGACCATCATATGGCACAAAATCTCAGCACCAATATCTCGGATAATATGGTAACAATTTAACCAATAACAAACGAATGGAAATTGTCCTACAATAAAAATCTATATAAATGAAAAATAAATGATAGATTATCCATCAAGAGGTGGACAACGATGATCGAACCATGTCCGCTTTTTAATAAAAGGCAAACACTACTGTGTTGTGTGTTCTCAGGCCTGTTTAATAAATATGACGCCATAGTGTGCGTCTCTCCCTGTTTCCCGCTTCCCAAGACAAAAGGTCAAAAAGTAATAACGACTCAGTCTCTGCACGCTATCTGCTCATATCGGAGGTACAGGCCAGCCTGCGCTGAAGACAATGGTGATGATGGTGGGGCTCTCTGGCAAGGTCCACTGTGACCCGCTGTCTACTTCATAATAGCATCATCAGCCTGTTTTGTTGCGTAGGGACGTACAGAGACTACACCTCTTTCACAGACAGCTTTTATTACACAAACTATTCTCGTCTATGGCTTATGTGTGCAGACACATACAGACCAACGCTCAAGAGGCAGAGATACAAAAACACTTGGTATTCTTTTCTTTTTCTGGGCTCATTAAATCATGTTTCAGCTCAATTGCCTTGTCTTGCACCCTCTCAGGTGCTTGGCAACATCTTCTCATGTCTTCATAGAAACTAACAGGAAGTGCAATTAAAGGCAAGGCTCTTAACTCCCCCAGTATTTCTGCAAACCACTTGTGGTTGCCAAAGGAAACCCACATTCTCCGGTCGAGGAGGAAGGCGCAAACAAAGGCAGCAGGCTGGAACGTGCCCTTTCCTTCATTGTCACCTCCTTTTACCAACCACTTCTGCAAGAACACTTTCACCTAGAAAAGACCAAAGACACTGAAGCATCACATGGTACCAGAAAGGTTCAGAGTGGAGAGGAATGAACAACGCGCCTCTTTGAATAAGTACATCAGGAAGACATTAAAAAAGCTGAATGTGACGTACCTCTTTCATGTAAAATGTATAAAACTCTCAACAAGCTGGCTGTCAAACATAATACAGTATTGTCTGCCATCTCCAACACTGCGACAAAACCATTCATCCATTTCAAAAGATGACAGAGCCTCGGCCAATGTCCTACTTCAAAATTTAAACCTCAAATGTCACATCTTGAACACTACTTTTCTTATTTTTGACAAGTCTTAAAGGGACTGGATACAGAGTTCTGGATCAGTTTTCACTGATAGGAAGTGACATTCAAAGAAGCACAGTTTTTTTGTAGAATAAGTCAGTGGTGGAGTGGCAATCAGGAGGACTGGGTAAAATCCCAGTGGACTGCTACCAATAATGAGCCTTGCTGAGGGCTCAGCCGACAGACCTGTGTGCTAACGCTCACATGGCTGCCTCCACGTTCAAAAACACACACTGGTTATGTTGCAGATAACTCTTGATAATCTTGATCTGACTTATTGAGAAACGCAACTCAAATGCTAAAATGCTAGAAATGCTAAAATAATACATAATTCAGTTATTACATTTTAAACTAGGTAAAGGCTTTTTCACCTTTAGCTGTCCAGCTCAAATAAACTGATTAGTTGAAACTGTGTTTAAATTGCTGTAACCAAATCAGCCAGTAAACTTAACAAGGACTGAACAAATGGTGTACAGGAGACTGAGCAATGGAACGTGGAGGAACAGTTTATTGTTGTGGTAGCTTACAGGAAAAAAAAAAGAATTAGCAATTAGATGGAGGTCAGCCTGCTTTTGTGACAAACTGTGTTACTTGTTACCGTTGGACAGAGCCAGGCTAGCTGGTACCCAGTTTATAGTCTTTATGCTAAGCTAAGCTGACGGTCTCCTACCCGTAGCTTCGTATTTAACGGACAGATGAGAGTGGTATCGATCTTCTCGTCGCCGCAAGATGGCGTATAACCCTATTTCCCAAAATGTCGAACTATTCCCAAAAGTGAGACCCACTCCACCACTGGGTTCAGACTTTTCCCAACACTCAAAGAAATTAGCTGTCTCTCCCTCGGTTAGTATGATGAGTCACTGTGTTCTCTGCATGTGAAACCCTGCATGTCCTTCAGAGGACTTTCACTGTAGCCCTGAGCCTCGATTAACACTCAAAATCCCTGAAATCATTAGCCAGCCCCTGGCTAATTCTGTGCGTTCAGAATTTAACTAGTGCTGATGAATGTGTTTGGACATCCTCTTTGTCTAGTCTGTCTCTTAGGACTATAGACTCTCTGTATCTCTGAAGTGTAACATACCTTTCTACAGCCGGTTTTGCTGGGAGAGAATCTTTTCTGACGCCATTATCTCTAAACCTTTTTATCACTTTAACAGCAACGCTATTTTTAGCAGTTAAGTGTGGAGAGACCAATGGATTTTGGAGGCCAAATTGAAGGCCAGCAAGAGCAGAATGTGATTGTTGCAGCAACAGTTCCAACTTGGATTCCCAGTGTTTTCACAGCAATTCTCTCTCACACACACAAAACCTACTTATCGGATGCAAACACTTAAATATAAATCCCATTTTTCTGTCATCTAGTTGCAGTTCAAACAGCCAGGAAATATTGCTCAATTATGCTGAAATGATGTAATAGAGTCCAATGATTAATAGCACACTTGAACCTTACCCCCACTTTGGAGTGAGATGCTCTCAAACTGCACTTTTTGTGTCCATAAATAAACAGTATCACGCTGCGGGCAGGAGCAGTTGGATTAAAGTGCAGAGGAGCGAAGGGAGCCGAAGTAATGTGATTAAATGTAATTAAGAAAGCAGTTGGATCAGACAGATGGAATCAGTCAAACTAACCGAATCACAAACAAGACGATGGTGTACGTAAGCGCTTTTATTTGTTGTTGTTGCACATACAGTAGTATTTCTCATCGAATAAATATCATTGAATAAATAATTGCAATGTGCAAAATATATATTCATTACTTACAAAATAAAGCCTGGGCACCATACAGTGAGATTTTTACAGAAGCATCATTATCATCAACAATTGTCATAACATGCTTTGGAAAGACTACAATAACAATATTTCATTGAGTCAGAGCACAGCACCTTCGACATGCAGGTTTTTACCTGAAATCCAGCAAGAAAAGAGATGTTTTTTGGGAATAAGAGATTGGATTGATTGGTGATTTGGATTAAAAAAATATATGTAAAAGCATCTTAAATGTAAAATAATGAATATCTGCTCTTGATTCGTTCTGTGAAATAATCTGAAAAGGGAACATACATACAGAGAGCGTGACAGATGGTCAACAGAAGGCTTTGCAAGGGTTGTGAGCGGACAGCTGTTGGATTTAAAAGCGCCATCTTCGCCCAGGTGTTACATCTGTCGTTCACTTTGATATTACACAGCTTCGTATTTGAGCGCAGAGAGGAGAACAAGACAAGAACAACGGCAATGGCGACACCTACTGGCTGTTTTGAAGAGCTGCCCTCATAAATGCAGTGCATGAGTACACGCAGATGACATTTCAAGAGGTGATTAAATGGAATCATGCTGTTAGTAGCAGTAGTAGGAAAGAAACCTTGTGTAGGAGTCCTGCTAAAATACATACAGTACAGTTGATAACATATATAACGTCATACATTACAGAGGCTTGTTGAGTAGAACATGACACTAAACCTGCCAGAGTTTACAGAGGGAATATTCTTGGATCGCTGAACAGTAAAATGTGCACAAGCATGGATCACTGGACTGGACAGACATGTCAACAAAACAGAATATAATCAGATTACTCTATAAAACAACATAAGCACTGTTATCTAGCCAGTGCAGAGGTGTTAAATTAGAGTGGGTAATCCTTTAATACATGCGATCTCCTGCAAACACCTCTATTATTGTCACACCTTCACAGTGGTTTCAGTGAGTACGAATATGAGTTATGCGGCTACATTTGAGGTACACGATCCTCTTGACAGCTTCCTTGATATTGGAATGACACATTACGGGTTCAACACGTTTACTTAGTGCAGGTCTCACGCTGTCAGTTTACAAGCTCTGTATCTGTTAACCACCTTTTCAGACTGTTTACTACACTGCTGTACTTTATTGATCCCCTCTGGGTAGAATGAAGTCTTATCGTAAATTCATAAAAGTGCAGTAATTCAAAATGTTGATCAGAACTTTGGCATTAAGTCGTCTCATGTTTATGAGGGGAAAAAAATAGAATGACAATGAGCAAAAACAGGTGATTGTGATAATAAAAGGTGAATTGTTTTGATAATGGTGATGCCAATCACACTGCTTTTTCACTGATTAAGCAGAGCGTACTGAATGAAAGGGGGGTGGGACAGATTTAAAAATGAAGTACAGCAGTCCTCCTAGTATTCCATCTCCACTGAAGACATTTATATGCTGCTCTTGAAAAGGCAATTTCAAATTCAGCTTACAGATGCTGTTATGCTACGAGAGAGCCTTCTTGTAGAGAAAAGATCATCATGTCATCGCTTTAGAGCGCATCAATTAACTGTCAGGATGCCTTTTCTGTGTGACCATACTGTAGACAGAGAAGTTTTTTAAACACAAATTAACTCTCTTGCTTGAGCAGGACATTCTAATACTTTCCAATGACCAGAATTAAATTAAATGTTCAATCATTACACAGAGATCATTTTTCATAAATAGGGCACTTCATCTTTTGTCTGTGGGGTAATCTAATCAACGCTGAAAGTGCATAAAGAGGCCACAAAGGCACTGCCTGTTTCATTTCCACTTTTACTGGCGGATGTCAAATTTCAGACTCTACTCTTATGGTCAGGATCAGGATCAGGATCTTGCGTTAGGGTAGCGAAGGAGCAGGCTTTACCCAGCTGGTACTGCTCCTTATCGGTCTCATCCACCTGCATGTCTGGCCTCCCCTTCTTCACGCCATTCTTTCGATCAAACTCTGCAGTAATCTCAGCCAGTGTCTTGCCCTTAGTCTCTGGTAAGGTGAGCCCCAGAAACACAGCGGACACCAAACACACGGCCAAGAACGGCAGGAAGCAGAAGTTCCCCAGGCCCTTGACGATGAAGGGGAACAGCATCCCCACCAAGAACAGGTTGATCCACATGAACGAGCCGGCGACCATGTACGCTGCCGGCCGAGCCGCCTGGTCAAAGATCTCGGCTGGTAGGATCCCTGTCACGCCTGCAGGGCCCAAGCCGAAGCTGAGGATGTAGGCGAACACACATGCCATGCTGAGGTAGGGCATCCCAGCCACCCCGTGGCTCTGGAGGGTGAGAGCTACAGTGAAGACTACAGTCCAGCAAGACATGAGACTGTACCCTCCCACAAGAAGGGACCTGCGGCCCACACGTTCAATCAACAGATTACTCAGTATAGAAGCGGTAAACTCAGACGCCCCTGTGCCGATGGTGACATACTGGATTTTCTCTGGAGGGATCCCTGCTTCCAGAAATATGTATGAGGCATAGAAGTAGAAGGAGTCATTGCCGCAGAGCATCATGGCACTACTGGCAGCCATGACCGTTCTGAGCTGGGATCGCAGGTCAGGATCCTTAAACAGGGAACACGGTGTCTTGGCAGAAGCTGCAGATCCAGAATTTAAGGCTGCTGAGTTTTGCTGCTGCTGCTCCTGAAGCATCTCCTCCATCTCCAAGACAGGAGCCTCCCCACCACGAAGCCTCCCAAGTGCCCGAACACATGCTTCCCTGTCTCCCCGGTCAATGAGAAGGTATCTGGGGCTTTCAGGGAACCAGGGTAGGGTAAGGAGCTGGATCAACCCTGGCAAGGCATTGCTAGCTAGTAAGTAGGGCCAAAGAGGCTCTGTGCCCAGAAGCCCAGTGAGTCCCACAACCTGACCCAAGAAGATCCCAAATGCAGTGAAGACAGCGGAGGAAAAAGCCACAGCGCCTCGGAGGTGTTTGGGGGCGCTTTCCCCAAAGTACATAGGCTGGACGTTCATGCTGACCCCTGCGTTCATCCCCACCAGAAAACGAGCAAAAATTATAATCTCAAACGATTTTGCCACCCTGCACATTAGCACAAGCACAGCGCCAGCGAACAGGAAGGAATTGTTGAGAAGCAGTGAGTTCTTCCTCCCAAAGCGGACCGACAGAGGCCCTGCTAGCAGGGCTCCTAGCAAACCACCCAGTGAGAAGGCTGACACGATGAGAGTCCACACTAGGGTCACCTGAGGGGTGTCCAAGCCGATGCCCCAGCGCCCCACGTAGGTATCGTTAATGAAGCCCTGGATGTAGCTGGTAGGAGCGTTGATGATTGAGATGTTGTAGCCATACTGGAAGGTGCCTCCAATTGCAGCAGAGCATACAGTCAAAGCAAGTGTCCTCGTAGTGCCTGAGGGTTTGCTGGTTTCTTCTGGCTCAGTATCACTTGTGGAGTTCATTTGAAGCCCGGCTGTCCCAGAGGAAAAGCAAATGTGTGTGCCCCTCCCTCTGTGTCCCACAGCACTCACTTCCTTACATCCACTACAGTTAGCTCTTGCTAGCTTTAGCTTAATAGATACCTGTCTAATCAAATATAATAATAATAAAATATGGCATACAGACAGTGTCTTCGGTATTCTGTAACCAAGCTAATGGTCTTGTTGAGTTGCTGTTTGAAAGGAAGGGAAACTGACAATCTACTGTTAAACCGGTGTCATTTTTCTATTTATGTTCCTCAGTTTAATCTGTCAGGCAAGTGCCTGCCAATCACCTACATGTGTTTTGCTTCATACTGAACCAGAAACAACAACCAAACAAACTGATCGTCCTAAGATAATACTGTAGCAGTGTTTCTGTCTTCAACTATTACCACTGAGCTTCTGAACAGAGAAAACATACATAGGCAAAATAGGAAAAATCACCCTGGCAGTCCTTATTGAGGGAATAAAATGACGTTGTAACTCTGCCTGTGTACGCACAGCCCTTTGATTGGTTTACAGCAAGCTAAAACATTACGTCATCTCTCTGCGACTACTACTGTCGCGAGTAGGTGGAAAGATGTAAGTAAACGCCACCATTTCAGTTACCGTTATGAAAAACTATGTATGACCCATGAATAACAACGCAATAACGTCAGAGTCGTAATAAATACAGTGTGCTGGTTTTAAACGCATTTAAATGTCATCACAATAAGCCAGTATTAACTAGCCCACTAGCTAATGCTAACACGGGCAGGTGTTTGGAGAGCTGTCCACCGTTAGACCGCATCTATTCTGCTCCTAGTGGGTTGACTCACTCAGCGTTTGTCTTCAGAGGAACCATTTGAAGAAAATGTGCAGCTCTAAATAAATAAGTTAATGACACTAATATATTCAGTGCATATTTATACATTTCTGTCCCTATTGAAATTATATTTGCTGGAACTGTTATGAGTGTGGTGCAGAACGTATAGAGCAGATTAGAGATGTTCTTATTAAGAAAAAAAATTATTATTAAAATTATTATGGATTAGTTGTTTTCAATTTCATTGGACAGTGAAATGAATTATCAGCACTTACATACCTTCATCCCAGTCTTCTTAGATTATCATTTTTAACCCATGTTGTGTGGTTAAGTACAATTAATTGTGCAGCCATAATGGTGTTTACCAAATGTAAACAGTCTGACATCTTATTTATTGCTGTGTTTCAAAAGTGCAGATATGTTTTCATTATCACTACTGTACACAGATACCTATGCGTTTAAATCTTATATAGCACCCTGTAAGTTTACTAGAGCTGCAACGATTAATCGATTAGTTGTCAACTATTTTGATAATTGATTAAACAAGTCATTTTTTAAGAAAAAGTGTCCAAATTCTCTGATTTCAGCTTCTCAAATGTGAATATTTTCTGGTTTCTTTAGTCCTCTATGACAGTAAACTGAACATCTTTGGGTTGTGGACAAAACAAGACATTTGAGGACGTCACCTTGGGCTTTGGGAGACAGTGATCAATATTTTTCACTTTTTTCTGACATTTTCTGGACCAAACAACTAATTGATTAATCGTGAAAGTGATCGACAGATTAATCGATAATGAAAGTAATTGTCAGTTGCAGCCCTAAAGTTTACCTGCTAGTCAACAGTCAGTTTAGAAGTTTTGATGTTACTGTTTTACAGTAGATACCTACACATCCAATTTTGAATGTTGTGAAAGTGTCATATTTCATGTCTGCTACGTGTTGCCTGAAATCCCGACTTTTGTTTGCTTTCTTCTCCTCCAACAGGGCGCCTTCCCCAACAAAGAGGAAGGAGGATGACAAGAGTAAACAGCGAGGTAAGGAGAAGTCAGGAGCCTCGAAAGAAGACAAAGCAGACAAAGGCCGGGGCCGAGAGAAGAACCGCACGCGGCGCAGCGCCTCCAGCGGGAGCAGCAGGTCAGAGGCAGTTCTCATAAAATAACATTTTGCTTGTTCCCTGTCCAATTTTTCCATATTGATTCACTTTTCATCGGCTGAAAACAATGTTTCTCTATTTGTCAATATCCAGCTGCTCTGTCTTGTGTTTTATGTTCTGACTGACTCAGGATCAGTTGCGTTTATCCTTCTTATTTACTTTGGACAGTGGAAGATAAACAGTCCCCGCTACAAACTGGTTCAGCCACTTATTCCCAACCTCAAATCTGCTCTTGTTTAGGTCCAGCTCCAGTTCCAGCAGCAGCTCTGGCTCCAGCTCCGGCTCCTCCAGTGGCTCCAGCTCCTCTGCCTCCAGCCACTCAGGCTCATCCAGCTCCCGCTCCTCTTCCTCCTCCTCCTCATCCTCTTCACCGAGCCCCAGCCGCCAGCGCCACAACAACAGACGGCGCTCACGCTCAAAGTACAGGATTAGTCATGACGAAATCTTTTGAAAAACGAATCAAGTATCTTATTTTTGAATGTATAACTGAGGAATGTCTGAATCTGACACAGCCAGGGAACACCAGTAATTACGACATGATGTTCTGGATAAGAGCATCTCATAAGTGACTAAAATATTAACTGAAATATGAATGTCACTCTAGGTCAAAATCAGCAAAGAAGGATGACAGGGACCGACGACGTAGGAGCCCCACACCCAAACCCACCAAGGTCTACCTGGGCCGGCTGACCAGAAATGTCATCAAGGTGAATGCTTAACCACACTACTGACCTCGAGGCACGTCTGCATGAGCCGGCTGCTGATAGAGCTGCTGCTGCTTAACTGACTGAATGTTGTTTGGGGATCAGATAAACCTTTTGAAGGACTTGCATGATCCTATAGCGTTGTGCATCAGGGCAAAGGGCAACACATGTAAAAGGCAAAGTATTAGGGGGATCAGGAACACCATAACATGTAAACTGTATTGAACATAATGAAAAGTAATAGACAAATATCTCAGGCACAGCATAGAACTTATTACGTCAGATTATGAGCAGTCTTTTATGCAATCAAAACCTGTTTGTGTTGGCAGCCCAAAATCTTTGTCTTCTCAGCATTTCCTGAACAATCTTGAATAATGAAGACTTGTTACATAAAATAATATCCAAAATTAAGATAATAGATTGAATAACACGCTTTTGCTTGCAGTAACCTAATTTCTCGCAAACTTTTTGTTTGCAGGAGCTGAGTATTTGAACTAGTTTATGGAAGAGAACCAACAGGAAACAATCAGTATAAGAGAAGGAAAATAGATGGAATCTATTGTCTGATGTTTCACTGGTAAATTCTCAACCTGTGGGAAACACTGACTCAGAGTTATGCAATAATGCTGTTACCTTCATGTGGTTACAATGAAATGATTAAGAGTGCACATGATTATTCTTGCCACGCTTAATAGAAGAGTTTCACAACATCAGAAATGTTTAATAATCTATTTGGAAAAAGTTTTTTTTCTTTTCAGATGGCAACAGCTTGGCTTTACAATTGAAATCTTCCTGAAACTGTTCTTGTATGGTATAAAGTTCCTTCACACCAGGAGCTGAAATGTATTCTACTTACAGTAAAAACAGAGAGAATAAGGATCCCGTTCATATAAATGTGTCTGGATGTAGTGGCTAATTTCAAAGCGCTCTCCGTTGTCCCTTTGAAGGAACACATCCAGGAGATCTTCTCCACCTACGGCAAGATCAAGATGATTGACATGCCCATGAACCGCGTCCATCCTCACCTGTCCAAAGGCTACGCCTACGTGGAGTTTGAGACACCCGAGGAGGCAGAAAAGGCCCTGAAACACATGGACGGAGGTAAGAGGATGTGAAAGGTTAAGTAAGATGGATGAATGATCGTATAATGCAGTGTAGATGAGAGTGGAGGCTGACAGACTGACTCAGTGATCGTACTAATGTCTCATATTAATGTACTCATTTTTAAAGGTGTTAAAGTGCCAAACCTTCAATATTCTCTTTTTCCTGGATTTTTTTTCTTTCAGGTCAGATCGACGGTCAGGAGATCACAGTCACAGCTGTTCTGACTCCCACAGTCCGCCCTCCCCCTCGCAGGCTGTCCCCTCCACGCAGGATGCCTCCTCCACCACCAATGTGGCGACGCACTCCACCTCGAATGAGGAGAAGGTAAGCAGGATGTGATGAGTACCGGTGGTTGCTATGACATTCAAACTCTATAATATACTGTATATACAGTAAATGTGTAAGATGTTTTTTTTGCTCCTATTTTTGTCCTTTTTTCTTATTCTGTCTTCCTTTCTTTCTCTCCTAGGTCTCGGTCTCCACGGCGACGCTCTCCAGTACGTCGCAGGTCTCGATCGCCTGGCCGCCGGCGTCACCGGTCACGCTCTAGTTCCAACTCCTCCCGCTAATGATAAGGAAAC
>NTHP01000083.1:905092-956642 GCA_003416845.1 Oplegnathus fasciatus
CCCCCACCCCCCCATCTCCTCCTCTGCTGTGTCCTTTTAATCATCAGTGTGACCAAACAAACGTGAAAGAAATACATATTTTTGTGGTTGACCGTGAGCACTTGAGTGATGACAACATGGACACCAAAATCATTACTTTATCCCTGAGTAACTTGTTTTAGCCAATGTGTGCTAACATTGGAGAATGCACTATATTAAGTGATAAGACACAAGCTTTATCTTAAAACTGAGAAAATTAGCTTAAAGCAGCTCTAAAACTAAATGGTTAGTAATCTTGAATACTTTGAGATTGTAGCAGTTTTGTGGTGGAAACTGATTTAACAGTCATAGTAACTGACTGTAACTAGCCAGAACTGTTTTTCATGTTTCCAGAAGTGAAGGCTACAACACAAAGCAGTTAGGAAACTTCCTTCACCCACTTTCAATCAAGAGTAGAGGTTGTTTCTTGAAAGTAATGACTTAATCATCAATGACCTCTTTTTCTTAGTAGCTTAGTTGAGTTTTGGAGTCAACAAAAAGACAAAAAAAACAACAACAATGAACAGAAAATGAACTAACTAAAACAAACAATGCAATAAAGAAATAAGCTGTAGGTGTATGACACAGTATGCACAGGTGAAGGTTAGAAATATATTTTTACCAAAAGTGCTAAAATGTCCCACTTTTTTATACATTGCTTACACCACTTGAGTTCGATCGACCACTGTATCTTGTGCTGTAAAGTCAAAAGGCCCGCTGCGGCACCGCTGTTGGTCCGCTCTCATGTTGAGGATGCATCTCTGTCTTACGGACATCCAGGCCATTTGGCTGCAACACCAGTATGGAGTTGATATTTAATTTAAAAAATATGTATTACTCCGGAAGCCATGTAATAAACAATTGCCAAGTTTCCATCCAAATTTAGTGCAGAATTTCCAGAAAAATTTGCAAAGAAAATGCAAATGAGTGCACGTTTCCATCCACTACTGTTATGCGAATATTAGGAGTTGGGCCATCGAGACAAACAGCCTCTTCATGTACGTCATGAATAAGTCGCTGAGTCTGTTTCCGTTGCACTATGTCGCATTTTGCTTTTATCGCACTTGAATGTGTTAAAATCTCCGACCATCATACACTGATGTCTTGTTAGCATGGAGCAAATCATCTACTGGGAACACAATTCTAGTGTCTGTGTTCTCATCGCTGAACCAGAAAGTTGACCAATGACTTTAAAACAGTCTTACAATAAGGCAATATGGCAATCAGAGTTCTCTGAAATCCACTGTCAGACTTTTGCCGTCAAGTGTAATCAGTTATTGTTAATGAATTACAGATTTTAAACGGTGCTACTGGACATAATTTAGGTTTAAATCAGTACTGTTTTATAAGCATCCCTTCTGTAACCCAGCTCTTTATTTCTGACTGATGCTCCAGCATCACTTCTTACAGTAAATCACAATTACAAAGGCAGCTATACAAGTGAGCGAGTCACGTTAAATACCAGTTAGCAGTGTGTGTCTGCTTCAACAGAAGTGTAAAAATTACATTATTACATCATCAGTAAAGAGGTCACAGGGTTATTGCGTGAACTACTGGTGCGTCAGGAATTTCTGTTCTTTTTTCCACCTGATTTTTATGTGTCACACTGATCCAGAAATTTGTAGTTTTAGTTTTGGCAGCAGTTGTGTTAACTTGTTTTCATCAGTGGTGGACTAATGCAACCTGCTTGACTTGGTGTGTGTGTGTGTATGTGTGTGTGTTTTTTTATTTTATTTTTCCCTAAAGTCTTATTTTGTATAGCTGGCTGTGTGTGGTTCAACTGATGACTTGACAATAAAGTTCATGGTTTGAACTGTAAAAAAAACAAATTTTTGTCCGTCGATGATTCAAATACATTACACCATTATCTACGTCAGTATATCTACTTGAACTTCTTTTATCTTTTTTAGGGAGGAACATTGATCATCCAGTCACACGGTGTCACATCAGGTGTTGCTCTTTCTCTAGAATGAGCAATGAGGGGCGTATGTTCCCTCATACTGGCTGCATTTATACCAAAGATCTTTCCTTTGGGGAAGTCAGAGCTTTGCCGTTCCTCCTCTGTGACTCTAAGTGTTGGACCAGTTAGTGTTCAGAATCACGAACATTCACTATCGCCAGACATCTACTGTGCAGAGACACACTGTCCACCTTGGACCCAGGATGCATTTCTCTGTTAGCTGTGGATTGTCTGTGTGTGTAATGGTGCTGCTTTTCCTTCCTGCGCAAGGTGAGTGAGGCTTTGAAGACTAGTCTTTTAAGTGAAGATAAGCTACTAAACTGAGCGTGACATAGTAAATAACACTGTGTTACAGCTCAGATTGGATTCAAAACAAATTGCTGCAGTGTACACAGCTGATGGGAGTCTAAATCACTCCAGGTGTATTACTGTCTGTGTGTTTTCCATTGTAGGACAACTTCAGCGTGCCAAGCCCAAACAACCTAATTTAGGTGTAGTCTATCCCTGCTGCTGTATGGATGTTTCAAAGGCCCGCATTAGGGAAACTGTCGATGCCTGCTTTGTACAGAAGGAAGCAACATTTGCTCATTGTAAAGTAGGTGCATACATGTAAGTAAAAAACTTAATAAAACAACACCTGTTTTATCCAGTAATCTATTACATTACTTAACTGTAGTTTTGGGTCATGAACCCAAATACAGGAGAAAGAAATTGTTAGACATTTCAAGAAGTTCACTCATTGTTTTTTTTGTCGAAAGTTAGCCTCATGCCTGTGTGTTAATTATGGAGCTGGAGACAGGAGCTGATTAGCTTAGCATAAAGAACAGCGAACGTGTTACTCCTGCGTGTCCGGAGTTTAAGAATATGCCTGCCAGCACCTCTAATGCTCCCTGTTTAACTTGTTATATCTCATTTGTTTAATCCATATTAAAATATAAATGTAAAAGCACCAAGTTGAGGTTTTACGGGAGTTACGTGTTGTAACAATTTGTTGACGAGCAACACCACAGAGTATTGACTTCCCAAAGTCTTGTGTTCTTCTTCAAGAAATTGTTACACTGCGCAACTTCCCCCTAAAACATCTGAACTTCTTCCTCATGTCCCGGCTCCAGCTCCGTACTTAATGCACAGACATGAGCGTGGTATATCAATCGTCTAACTCTCGGCATGAAAGCGAAGAAGTTTCCCAAAATGTCTTCCTGTTCTTTTAATGCTACTGTAGCTATTCTCACAGCTTACGGCACATTGGTTATGCATGAAACAACTCTTTCTTGGTCTCTTATCTGTCTTTTTAACCCTATAGTTTTGTCACTGTGAGTAAAAGACGACTTTGTGTGGACCCATATGCCAGCTGGCTCCCAGGAAGACTCAAGACATTAGAGACAGTAAGTCTGGAGAACACGCTCTTATGTTGAAATTTACAGCTGAAGGAAACATATCAAATCAAATCTTGTTGGTGATGATTTTTATGTTTTTATATGTCTTTTCTTTTTTTTAGGGTTAGGGCTTAATTTATCGATATTTAGGCCTATATTTATTTGTATGATAAGTGTCTGGTTCATTTGATCACACCTGATTTCAGCCTTCAAGATCACTGTTATGACTGTCGGGGAGGATCCACAACTGAACAATAAATCAAGGCATAAATGTGTAGTTTTGTTTGCTGCAGTTACATCATTGGAGCAGACAATCTTGTTTTGTAGTAGCCAAAGATGAGAGGTTGACCCATCTCTCTGCTTCAGCCAGCAGCTGCTCAAATGAAGCCTATTAGCCTACTGAATATATATATATATACTATAAAGACATTATTAAGGTCATCCGGTTTGCGGTGAGACTTGCAAGCCTGTCCCACTGTACATAGTGACCCCCACAGCATCTCCACAAAGCCTATAGACACCTGTTGACTGAAATAAACATATAGACATTATAAGTAATAAGAGGAAACAACCTTTTGTTTTCTCGTGATAACGGGTTGATTATCTCGAGATAACAAAGCTNGTACTTAATGCACAGACATGAGCGTGGTATATCAATCGTCTAACTCTCGGCATGAAAGCAAATAAGTTTCCCAAAATGTCTTCCTGTTCTTTTAATGCCACTGTAGCTGTTTTCATTGCTCACAGCACATTGGTTATGCGTGAAAAAACTTTTTTTTACTCCTTTATCTGTCTTTTTAACCCTATAGTTTTGTCACTGTGAGTGAACAATTTTGTGTGGACCCAAGTGCCAGCTGGCTCCCAGAAAGACTCAGGATGTTAAAGAAAGTAAGTCTGGAGAACACGCTCTTATGTTGAAATTTACAGCTGAAGGAAACGTATCAAGGAAATCTTGTTGGTGATGATTTTTGTGTTTTTATATTAATGTTTTCTTTTTCTTACCCTGTCCAAGACCAATACCCTGAATGATGTTAATCTGATAACACATTGTGAGGTGTGGTTCAAGAGAATATACCCAACTCTGAACTTTTGAAAGTTTTATTGCATTGTGTCCTATTATGGATTTGGCAGTTCTAGTGTTTGACAAATAAAATGCAGCTTAAATGGAGGACATTTGAATTCCTACAATATAGAAACTGTCTGAACTGAAATGAACTGTTTCTCTCCACAGAGAGGAATATTTTGTAAAAACATGTGAAAGGCCTTCAGCCAAGATGAAGATGATGCACCATGACTTTCTACGCAGAAATCTTCACACCGGCACCAATTTCTGTTTAATTTGTCGACTGTCTTGTTTCATTTCCTCTGTTTTTAAATACATTAAAAGATATTACCAATGCCTTTACAGGAATCTGTATCATCTTCTAAACTAATGAAGATAATTTTGAAAAATGTTATCGTGCCATTGGTCTGTTCACAGCAAATACTAGAGTGCGCACAGCCCTAAAAATCTGTGGAAGATTTTAATATGAAGAAAAAACACATTAAAACCTTATAACACACAGCCAATGGCAGGTTAGCTTAGCTCAGCATAAAAACTGAAAACTGCCAGCCTGGGTCTCTTCCTCCAAACCTCAAAAAATTTGCACACAAACAGAAATGGGGAAAAGAAAATTGTGGTTTTATGGGGAGCTAGTTTAGGTTTTATGGAGAGTTGGACAGAGCCAGACTAGCTGTTTCCTTGTCTTTATGCTAGGCTAAGCTAACCAGCTGCTGCCTGTAGCTTCATATTTATCCCACAGATATGAGAGTGGTGTCCATCTTTCATCAGACTCAGCCAGAAAGTCGATATGATTATTTCCCTAAATGTCAAACACTTTCTTTAATGTTTAAGAAAATACATTTTTTGATACCTGATGTCGCTGCAGTTTTAAATTGAAAAAGAAGCTTTCTCCAGGATTTGTCTCTATCATGTTTCTGACATGCTAAATTTGAGTCATTGTATTTCACCAAACAAGACCTTGAAAGTCATTGAACACAACCTGCCTGACTTTGACTGTGGCGTAGTTTGATTTCTGGTGTCTAAATTTGACCCATCACACGTGAGCAACTTGATATTTTAACTTAAAATTTAAGGTTTTTTTAAACAGAAATGTGAAATTTCAGACTTAAAGTTTCAAAGACGGGAATTCAAACCACATAAAATCTGACAGATGGTTTCAAAGTAAAATATATCGTTGCTATAAATAGTGTCATTTCAGTTTCAATATTAGGGAAGTAACAAATCATTAAGTAATCTCTCAAAAAGACAGCTGTGTTCCTCTTTCTCTGGAATGACAGGCTGTGTTCCCTCATATTGACCTCATTTATATCAAGGACATTTCTTCTTGCAAGTCAGAGCTTCACTGTTTACACCACTGACAAGCATTGGACCGGTGTCCAGAATAAGGCTCTTAGTTATCCACTATCGCCAGACATCTACTGTGCAGAGACACACTGTCCACCTTGGACCCAGGATGCATTTCTCTGTTAGCTGTGGATTGTCTGTGTGTGTAATGGTGCTGCTTTTCCTTCCTGCGCAAGGTGAGTGAGGCTTTGAAGACTAGTCTTTTAAGTGAAGATAAGCTACTAAACTGAGCGTGACATAGTAAATAACACTGTGTTACAGCTCAGATTGGATTCAAAACAAATTGCTGCAGTGTACACAGCTGATGGGAGTCTAAATCACTCCAGGTGTATTACTGTCTGTGTGTTTTCCATTGTAGGACTTCAGTATGCCGGGCCTAAACTAGTGAAGGTAACACCAGTCTATCCCCCGTGCTGTACGAAGGTCTCAACGGCCCGCATTAAAGAGAAGGTCATTGCCTGCTTTGAACAGAAGAAATACACATTTTCTCATTGTAAAATACATGCATACATGTGAGTAAAAAAGTATTCACACGCAAGCTTCATTTTCTGTCTGTGTTCGTGTTGTGGTGTGTCAGATAGCGTCCTCTAAAGCTAATCATGAGCAGACAAACCAGATTAATGTGAAGGAGAAAGCAGCCATCTGGACCTTTGGTACAAACTTAATAAAACAACACCTGTATTATCCAGTAATCTACTACATCACTCAGCTGTAGTTTTGGGTCATGAACCCAAATAACCTTAAAAAACTTGTAAGGCATTTTAAGAAGTTCACTCTTTTTTTTTTTGTCAAAAGTTAGATGAGATGATGGATACCATTCTCATGCCTGTGTGTTAATTATGGAGCTGGAGACAGGAGCTGATTAGCTTCAAGAATATGCCTACCAGCACCTCTAATGCTCCCTGTTTAACATGTCATATCTCATTTGTTTAATCCATATTAAAATTAAAATGTAAAAACACCAAGTTGAGGTTTTTTACGGGAGTTACGTGTTGTAACAATTTCTTGACAAACAACACCAGAGTATTGACTTCGCAAAGTCTTGTGTTGTTCTTGAAGAAATTGTTATACTGCGCAACTTCCCCTAAAATCACAAATTGTCGTTTCTGCATTTCTGTTTATGTACATATGAAACAAATGAGATACAATGTTAGCGAGCTTACAGTAAGAGAAGAAGTGCTGGTAGCTGGACTTTTGAACTTCTTCCTCATGTCCCGGCTCCAGTTCCGTACTTGACATGAGCGTGGTATATCAATCATCTGATCTAACTCTCAGCATGAAAGCGAAGAAGTGGATTTCCCAAAATGTCCTGCTATTCTCTTAATGCTACTGTAGCTGTTTTCACGGCTTATGGCACATTGGTTATGCATGAAACAACTCTTTCTTGGTCTCTTATCTGTCTTTTTAACCCTATAGTTTGGTCACTGTGAGTAAACGACGACTTTGTGTGGACCCAAGTGCCGGCTGGCTCCCAGGAAGACTCAAGACATTAGAGACAGTAAGTCTGGAGAACACGCTCTTATGTTGAAATTTACAGCTGAAAGAAATGTATCAAGGAAATCTTGTTGGTGATGATTTTTTTTGTTTTTTTGTTTTGTTGTTTCTTGTTTCCCCCACTCCCCTCTTTCTTTTTTACCCTGTCTAAGAACAATACCCTGAATGATGTTCATCTGATAACACATTATGAGGTTGGATTTAAGAGAATATACACAATCTCCCAGTACTGAATTTTTTAAAGTTTTTTTGCGTTGTGTCCTGTTATGGATATAGCAAGTATTTGACAACTGCAGCTTAAATGGAGGACATTTGAATTTCTACAATATAAAAACTGTCTGAACTGAAATTAACTGTTTCTCTCCACAGAGAGGAATATTTTGTCAAAACATGTGAAAGGCCTTCAGCCAAGATGAAGATGGTGCACCATGACCTTCTAAGCAGAAATCTTCACACTGGCACCAATTTCTGTTTAATTTGTCGACTAACTTGTGAAATGTTTCATTTCCTCTGTTTTTAAATACGTTAAAAGATATTACCAATGCCTTTACAGGAATCTGTACCATCTTCTAAACTAATAAAGATCATTTTGAAAAATTATGTCTTGGTGCCATTGGTGTATTTACAGCATATATTAGGGTGTGCACAGCCCTAAAAACCTGTGGAAGATTTTAAAATAAAAATAAAAAAACGTAATAAAACCTTCAAACCTACAGCCAACAGCCGGTTAGCTTAGCTTGGCATAAAAACTGGAAACCTCAAAAAAATTGTACACAAACAGAAATGGAAAAAAACGACAATTTGTGGTTTTATGGGGAGTTAGTCACAGGCAGATTTATGTATTTATTTATATAAAAATGTATACAGTTACATATTTAAATGGCTTCCAGGTGATATCAGCCTCAAATAACAGACAGCACTATACAATATGAGTAATATAATATGAGTAAAGCTGCTGGGCCTGATAACACCCCTGGCCGTGTACTAAGATCTTGTGCCAACCAGCTAGTTGATGTCATCACTGATATTTGTAACATCTCACTGTCACAGGACAGTGTTCCCACTTGCTTCAAAACAGCCACCATTGTCCCTGTACCTAGAAAGTCTGCAGTGTCTAAACGACTACAGCCCTGTGGCACTCACCTCCATTCTGATGAACTGCTTTGAGAAACTGGTTCTCCAGCACATCACAAACAACACCCCAGCCAGCCTGGATCCTCACCAGTTTGCATTCAGAAGATCCACAGAGGATGCCATCTCCACTGCCCTCCACTCAGTCTTCACACACCTTGAAAATAACAACACCTCCATCAGAATGCTGTTTGTTGATTTCAGCTCAGCATTCAACACAATCTCCCCCATGAAACTGAACATGAAACTTAGCACTCTGGGCTTGAGTACCACTCTCTGCAACTGGATATTGGACTTCCTCACAAACAGACCCCACAGACAGTTTGGATTGGCGGTCACACCACCTCCACTCTAGTGTTGAACACCGGAGCCCCCCAGGGCTGTGTGCTCAGCCCCCTCCAGTTCAAGCTGTACACCTATGACTGCAATCCCTGACATGGAGAGAACTCTGTTGTGAAGTTTGCTCAGTTGCTGTTTGTAGACACAACATTCAAAACTCCCCAGCTCAAAGCACACACCCTTCTGGTGGCCCCACGTGCTTACGATCTGATAACTGGTCGCGATGTTTTTATAGAGTCCAGTACCTCACACCCTGCGCGCTGTTATTGGCTGTAGGCTACACACCATTGCCCAAAGTTTGACGCCCAGAAACGTCCCGAGCACAACAAAATAAGAAAATTCAAGCAGAAGGCAGGGTCTCTGCAGATGCAGACACTGCCACACACTTCTTGTGGTTCATGAGTGATGATTGAGAGGGATTATGTTTGTATGAGTCTACATTGTTTTTTTAGGAAAATCCTACTCGTAATGCCTTTAAGTAGTGATAAGTTAAGGATATAGATAAGTGATAAGTTTAGGTTATAGATAAATAGCAATAAGTTAAAGATATACATAAGTAGAGCTGCAAAGTTCAGTCGATTAATCAAAGAGTTGATTGCCGGAAAATAATTTAAAAAAAGATTTACTGATTAAAAATGCCAAACATTCTCTGGTTTCAGCTTCTCAGATGTGAGAATTTGCAGCTTTTCTCTGTTTTAAATCGTTGTAAACTGAGTATCTTTGAGTTTTGGACTGTTAGGGGGACAAAACAAGACATTTGAAAAATGTGACGTCCATTTTTCACTATTTTCTGGCATTTAATTGACCAAATGATTAATCGATTAATCAAGAAAATAATTAGGCTATAGAAAAGTGATGAATTTATAAATGATAAGCTTTGTTCATAGATAAGTCGTGATAAGTTAAGAATATAGATAAGTAGTGATAAGTTGAGCATGTAGATAAATATTGATAAGATTAGGTTATAGATAAGTGCTGATAACTCTTTTCTAATTTCTTCTTTAAAAAAGAAAAAACTAGAACAAAAAACTGTGTGTAGGTGAAGTTCGGTTATAGATAAGTAATTATAAGGCTTTAAACGTTTTGATTATTTTATTATATATATCTTCCAAACTTCCGTAATTTGAAAATTGTAAAAGAAGTAGTGGATCTTAAGGAAATGTTCCATTCAAATCCTTTTTTGTTTAGGTTATATTGACTATTTTATTCATCTATTTATTTATTTAAATGAAGTGCAAGATATTTCAGGCCAGTGTTAGATTTCTTGTTAAATGAGTGTCTTGTTATATCATTACATTATAGTCTGAACAGCAGGAAGCATGTATTTGGATAGAGCACTTCCAAAGGGTTAGGATTAGGGAGGGTTAGACCCTCTTAAAGCCCTGTACTTCTGTTACTGTTACTGAGCAATGATAAGTCTTCCACCTCTTTCATTTCCTTCTACACTTTCATTCATTAAGTTCATCACAAATAAACAAAAAAATTCTTATTCAGACAAAAAAAAACTTATGCTGAATGTTTTTGCTCCTGCACTTTCTTTAAAAAATGTAAAAGAAGGAAAAGGGTTTTTTTTATGAACTGATGCACAGCTGAAATTAATTCAAGAATTTATAAACCAGTTTTAGATTGTTATTGTTTGTTTGTTGTATTTGGATGGAACATTACCAGAGGGTTAGGGTTGGGGAGGGTTAGACCCTCTTAAAGCCCTTTTCTTCTTTTACTTTTGTGACTATTAAAAGTTGATTTAAAAAACATTTTAAATTCTACAAAACGTCTACAAAAGGATCCACTGTACATCAGTAATGTCTGCTCATATTGTATATTTATTTATTAATATCAACAAATTCCATTAAAAGAGCAAAATTAACAGTGAATGAAGACCAGTATTGTGTGTGTGTGTGTGTGTGTGTGTGTGTGTGTGTGTGTGTGTGTGTCCAAAGCCTTAATCCATTAGATCTTATTTCTCTGTGCCATAGTGCTCCATCGTTGTCCAACACCTATTAAAAACACATCAATGAGTCACACCGTTTCTCGGGGTGACATGTAATACATACACACTGTACTTTACTTTGAGTCAGTCCCACAGACACCGTCCTGCTGCCAGAAACACTCACTAGTGCACTAAGTGTGTATTAATCCGACAAATGCTCTGTTTACTGTTGTTTGAGTGATGTTCGTTAAAAACTACAGTGCACAGTTGTTTCAGGACATTACTGAACCTTTTTAAAATTAAACTATATATTTGTGATTTATTCTTCAGCAGGAACCAGTGGGTTTGAGTTTCAGTACCATATACAGAGCAGAGAAGTCAGAAAAGATTGAGAGACGGACTAATGCATTGTTGGTTTTGGTCTTTCCATGAGATTGTTTACAATAATACAAATATATAAAATGAGAAGCCTCATCCTTTAAAGAGGATCAAGAGGATCCTTTGGCAATGTTCCATTTCAATCCTTTTTAATTAGTATTAATGTCATTATTAATAATGCCTAATTGATTTGTTACATCTCAGTAAATTAATTGGTGAGCAGGTAAAACAAATTTCCAGGATCTACACACCAATGTTGGTTTGTTAAACTAGTGTGTGAACAACAAGAAACATATATTTGGATGTAACATTGCCAGAGGGTTCAGGGTTAGGAAGGGTTAGACCCTCCTGAAGCCCTTTCCTTCTGTTACTTTTGTTATTGTTACTAAGTAATGACAGCCCATCTGCAAAAAATAACAGAAAACATTAGTATATAGACATATAAAAGTCTTTTAACTCTCTAATTTCCTTATACATGTAACAATTTTATTTAACATTTTACATCTGTAAAAAACAAAGAAAAGTTGTTTTGCTTCTTTAAAAACCCTGAGGTATGTAAGTAACGTTAAGTATTCAAACAATTTTCCGTCTATACTTCCTTTAAAAAATGATTTAAAAAAGACTATAAAAGAAGGAACAACTGAAAAAAGCACATAATATATGCAGGCAGAGTCAAAAGTCAGACTTTTAACCTAAAAACTAAAATAAAAAACTTAATTTTGGCTTCATATCAGAAGAAAAGGACTTCAGGAGGGTCTACTGGCAATATTTCATTCCAACTGTTTTTTCTGCAGATGTTAATATAATGATTGCCCATGCTGCACTACATTTTATTTGCGTGTGATACAATGTTAGACTCGTTTCAGCCACAGGAGGTCAGGAGTGCACAGGTCTAAAGTGTTGGTATGATCTTCATTTCTTAATGTCACAGCCTGCACTCAGCTTGTCAAAGTCTCAGCCAATCTGTCATTTCCAGCTGTTTTTAGTAGTGAATGTCATCTGGATACTGAGCCATATAACAGAATAAGAGGCTTAACAAGAAGCTCCAAGTATCGTCAGCCCCAGTTATTATCACTGCTCATCAGTATGCTCATCGTCACAATCTCACAGTCCCTGTCTCCAGCCCCTGTTCACTTCTCCCAGGCAAAGTACTTTTCTTCAACTCCCCAGACCTGCCATCCTCTAGTCTTCCATCAGACTTCCACCTGACTTTCCTTTCTTTCCCCACTACCTGACTGCCCCACCCTAATACACACCTGTTCTCACTTTCCTCACCAGCATCTCAGCACTCATCAGCCACACTCCATTTAAACTGGTTCTCTAGTTATGTGTTTCTGTGTTTCATTCTTTTCCCTTGTCATGTTTTTCTGTGTTTCAGTCATTTACTCATCGTTTCCTGTTTTATTTTGTTACTCACATCCCGGACTCATGATTAAGGTTATGTTTCTCTTGTTTCTAGTTCCTAGTCATCATTTCCTGTTTTGTTTTGAAAATACCCACCTTCTGTCTCGTTTTAGGTTACTTCACTTCCTGCCTGTGTGATTACCCTGATTAGTTTCACCTGTCCCTCGTTATTCCTTCCTCCCTAGTGTATTTAGTCTGTGTGTTCCCCTCTCTCAGTGTCAGTTTGTCATGCACCCGGTTGAGTTCCTGTGTTCCTGCTTCCCTGTGTTTCCCCACATCTGCTTGTCTGAACCTATGTGCCTGCCTGTCTACCTGCCAGTAAGCCTTCTTCAATAAATCTGCAAACTCTTCCCTGTCTGCCTGGTTCATCTGCATTTGGGACCACCTGCATTCCCTCCACTCGCGACAGTATGAGCTGACCCACCATGGACCCAGCAGATGGATTATTCTCCGAGGAGTTTTACGACCTCACTTATACCCTGCTGTGCTTCAAGGGTTGCTGGAGGAGATCCTCCGATAGCAAGTACAGGGCGGCAGCTCTGACTATGGCTCGCCAGGAGGTGTCTTCTAAGCCTTGGTTGGAGAAATTGCTGCCTGGGTGGGCACAGGACTTTATTAACACCTCTGATTCTCAGCCTGCTTCCCGATCTGCTTGCTCTCAGCCTGCATCTCAACCTGCTAGCCTCCAGGCTAGGCACCGGCCTGCTAACCTCTTGTCTTCACCTCAGCCTGCACACCAGCCAGCTAGCCTACAGTCGGCTAGCTCCCAGCCGGCTAGCCTCCAGTCTGCTAGCCCCCAGCCAACTAGCCTCCAGTCTGGTAGCCTCCAGCTGCCTTCCCTGTTCGCTAGCAACCAGCTCTCACCTCACCCTGAACTCCCATCGATTCGGCTCAGGTTCCTAAGCCTGCAGCCTGCCGACATCTTCAGCAACCTCCAGCCCAACCAGCAGTCCTGCCTGGCTCCTCGACGGCGGTCTGGCCGACACCTGCCCCTGGCTCCTCATCCTGTCGGCTGTCCCTGCCGACGCTAAGCGTGAACTTTCTGGTCCCCAGTCCATCCCTGCTGACACCCTGCCTGAAACCCAGTGGGCTGTCTCTGCTGACGCCCAGGCAGAACTCCAGTCAGCGGCCCGGCTGACACCTGTTCCTGCTGAGCTGCATCTGCCTCCAGTTCCAGAGCTGCAGCAGCCACCAGTTCCAGAGCAGCTGCAGCCACCAGTTTCAGAGGTGCAGCTGTCTCCTGTTCCTGTGCTGCAGCAATCCACTAAGCCTAAGCTGCAGCAGCCACCAGCTCCAGAGCTGCAGCTGTCTCCTGCTCCTGTGCTGCAGCAGTCCACTAAGCCCGAGCTGCAGCAGCTACCAGTTCCTGAGCTGCAGCTGTCTCCTGTTCCTGTGCTGCAGCAATCCACTAAGCCTAAGCTGCAGCAGCCACCAGCTCCAGAGCTGCAGCAGCCACCAGCTCCAGAGCTGCAGCAGCCACCAGCTCCAGAGCTGCAGCAGNCCCAGGCAAAGTACTTTTCTTCAACTCCCCAGACCTGCCATCCTCTAGTCTTCCACCAGATGCCCTCGGACTTTCCTTTCTTTCCCCATTACCTGACTGCCCCACCCTAATACACTGTTCTCACTTACCTCATCTGCTCTGCAATTACCTGGACTTCCTCACCTGCATCTCAGCACTCATCAGCCACACTCCATTTAAACAGGTTCTCTAGTTATTTTTTTCTGTTTCATTCATTTATTCATCATGTCCTGTTTTGTTTTGAAAATACTCACCTTCTGTCTTGTTTTAGGTTACTTCACTTTCTTTCTTGCTTTCCCACCTGTGTGATTGCCCTGATTAGTTTCACCTGTCCCTCGTTATTCCTTCCTCCCTAGTGTATTTAGTCTGTGTGTTCCTCTCTCTCAGTGTCAGTTTGTCAGTGTCAGTGTCGCCTTGTGCTTCAGCTTTGTCTTATGTTCAGCCTTGATTCCTGTTTCCCTGTGTTTCTGACTTCCTGTGATCCAGTGTTTCCTGTGTCTACCTGCCTGTAAGTTACCTTTTGGACATTAAATCATTCAACTGCACCTGCTCTGCCTTCATCTGCATTTGGGTCCAAACCTGCATTCCACTTGTGACACTCATTTGGATATAAAGATGTATTTAGGAAGTAATTCATAGACAGTAGTTAAAACAGTGTGATGATCTTAAAGATATCTTGTGGTTTTCTTGTAAGCAAACAAATAATGTTCATATTTAGTATTTCTCACCAAAACACATTTGTTGGACCTCAGTGATACACTCCTTGAGGCAAATGTACAAACAACAAGTATGTTGGAGACATTTTCTTTCTCATGAAACATTTGCAGAGCAGATTTTTATTTTATTTTATTTTGAACACTTTTTCCATCCGTGTTTGCTTAACAGCTCAGTAATAGTACTTGCTGTTTTTTGGCGTGTTCATCAGAGGAATGCTGTGAAACTGTCTGCAGGAATGTGTATCGTGCGACTCACATGCTCACGCACATACATGTGTGTCCTGACCTCTTAAAAAACTGAGCACTCCTGATCTCTTGTGGCTCAAACTTGTAGAACACACTTTTCATTTAGCTGCTTTGCTCCCAGGTATTTTCTCACTGCTTCATGAGTATGAGATATGAACAGTTGAATAAAATCAACTTTTAGATCCACACCCGTTTACATTGTTTACATACATTGTGAACAACAGGAAATATATATTTGGATGGAACGCTGTCAAAGGGTTCAGGGTTAGGGAGGGTTAGACCCTCCTGAAGCCCTTTTCTTTCTGATAATAACTTGTAATAACCAGATGTTGGGCGATATAAATAAGATCTTCTGTTTTGGTAAATGTAATTTTATATCATCATTAAAAAAATCCTGCCTTTTGGTTAATCCTGTGAATTAACTAATAGTGTTTATTATTTTAATGCTTTAGACCTATAAGTCCAAATAATAAAATGTACCTGGGAAAAATAATAAAGAATTTGTTGACAAAGTTCCTCCTCCTCGCAGTGTTTATCTTCATATTATCCGATCACTAATTTAACTTTACTGAGTCCTTTTGAGCAAGAAAAATAAATTCAGGTTTCTCTGAAAAAAGGAAAAGTCTTGCGGAGTCTTTTAGAAATGTTCCATTCAAATCCTTTTTTCTGTCAGAAGCTAAAGGCCAGTGTTAGATGGCTTGTTAGATTAATGTCTTTTCATATCATCACATCATATTCTGAACAACAGGAAACATATTTGGATGGATCATTGTCAAAGGGTTCAGGGTTACAGGGGGGTGGGACCCTCCTGATGACCTTTCTGTCTGTTACAGAGTCATCAGAACGAGCTCACAACTGCAGAGCGGACAGTTTAGATGGTTTAGTGGTTTAAACTGGTCCACTCTATGGCCAAAATTATGTGGACTTTTTCTCTAATTAGTGGGTTCAGTCACACACATTGGTGATCAACGATGTAGCCGTCTAATATGTGCTTGCATGGTAGCAGTAATAATACTAGTGACAGCCTTAGTAATAGAAGTAGTAGCTGTAATATGCTGCAGAAGAGTTTTCCTCTCAACTAGTTTCTCTAGATTAGGCTACTTCATGTCTCCTGCTTCCTATTCTGCTCTACTCTTGGTTTGCTTGTTCTCTTTTCTCCTCCCCTTTCAGGAAGCAGCCAAGCAGAGTGGAGGTCTTCAGCGAGAGGAGGTTCAGCTGGGCTGGGAGGCCTTAAATATTAAAGATGATCAAAATGTGTCTTGGCTACTGAATTTTGTAAGTAAAGTCCCTGCAACAGGTAAATCAATGTACCAGTCACAGATATACATCAGCCATAGTGTCTCCCACTGTGTTGTTGTTGTTTGTTTTTTTGTTTTTTTGAACATTTAGTGGCAGCAGAAGCAACAAGTTGAACACAACGTTGACATCATCTTCTAAATTGGTGAACTTGTTAGCAAACAATTGCTTTTTCAAACATCCAACAGTTAGAAAGAAACGTAATTCATTGAGTCGTGTTTCTGGCTCTTTAGCTGCTAAATGCTCCACTATGTTCACCAGCTAGTCGCTAACTATGTCCGTCTGCCATTTAGTGCTGAGCAGGTTGTGTACAATGGGTTTATCAGAGCTTTTTCATTGAGAACAGCTGCCTCCTGTGGCCCAAGACGACACTGAGAGCGGTGAGAGTGAACCACAACAACGAGCTAAAAGTCATGTTACAACTGGCTCGAAAGCCACAACATAAGGAGGGACACGACACTGAGTTAAATGCAAAAGAATACATTTATTTACAAAAGAGAGACAACAAAAGATCAAATGAGAAAGCAACAAAAAGCTGGGTCTTGTGCCAAGGAGTTGAGAGAGAATGTGGGCAGAGGAAGGAGCCATCTATATAGACCCGTCCACATCTTCACACAGATCAGATATCAGTGCTGCACGTAGACCACAAGGACATAGAACAGACACACACAAGCAGAACAATGACAGGACACAGAATTACACGTAACACCCCCTTCCTTAAGATGACAGCCATACTGGTGTCATTCTAAGGTACACATGAGAGCATTGGCCACAACATTGTCGCGTCCCTTTTTGTGACGGATTTCTATGTTAAAGTTCTGGACGATAAGGGCCCAGCGCATGAGCCAATGATTACCTTTGTACATCTGGGTTAGAAACACAAGAGGGTTGTGATCTGTAAAAACTAGCACCGGCTGCGGAGTTGAGCCAACATAAGCCTCGAAATGCTGAAGGGCCCAGAGCATTGCTAGGGCTTCTTTTTCCATGGTACTATACTTATGCTGGGCTGCAGAGAACTTCTCAGAAGTAACAAACCGGGTGATCAATGCCAAAGGAATCTTCCTGTAGCAATACAGCACCAGCTCTAGTACCACTTGCATCAACCTCCAACTTAAATGGTACTGCAAAGTCTGGAGCAGACAGCACTGGGGAGCTACAGAAGGAGTTTTTACAGTCTGAAAAGCTTGCTCGCACTTTGCTCCCCAAACCAAACTCTTGGTGGGGCTCAGGAGGTCTGTCAAAGGGGCCACAATAGAAGCAAAGTTATGGCAAAACCCTCTGTAGTATGCAGCTAAGCCAAGAACACGACGCAGCTCACGCTTAGTAGTGGGAACAGGGAACTTAGCAGTGGCGGTTACCTTAACATCAACTGGATGCACTTTGCCCTGACCGACCTGCTTGCCTAGATAGGTGATGGTAGCCTTAGCAAACTCACTTTTTGTGAGGTTCAAGGTAAGATAAGCCTGAAACACAGTGGACAGGGCTTCCACATGAGATTGCCAATCAGCAGAGCAGACTACCACATCGAGGTATGCCTCACAGTTTGTTACTCCAGACAACACTCGCTGCATGAGGCATTGAAAAGTGGCAGGGGCATTGCACATACCAAATGCCATGACCGTATATTGCAGGAAATTGTCTGGGGTAACAAATGCAGATATTTCAGAAGCACGGGCTGTCGAGGGCACTTGCCAGTAGCCCTTGAGCAAGTCTAACTCGGTGACATAGCGAGCAGCTCCAACCCTATCTATGCAATCCTCCACACGAGAAAGAGGAAATGAATCTGTCTTGGTAACACTGTTTACTTTCCTGAAATCAGTACAAAAACGTGGTGTCCCATCGGACTTTGGCCCAAGCAAACACGGAGAGCTCCAGGAGCTGGAACAAGGCCATGCTTTTGTAAATACTCAACCTCTTCCTGAATTTGAGCTCTCGTTGTGGGGTTCACATGGTAAGCATGCTGCTTAATAGGAAGAGAATCACCAACATCAGTGTCATGTTGCAAGACAGTGGTTTGGGTAGGTACATCTGAGAATAGTGCAGGATGCCTTTCAATCAACCCGACAATGTCACTCTTTTGGGACCCGGAGAGGTGAGACAGATTAGTCTTCAAATAACTCAACACTTGGGAGTTCTGCAATCGAGCACACAGAACAGGAGCATCTTGAATCACCAAGTCATCTTCCTGGGGAGAGTAAGAATGCAACACTGAGACTAAAGCTACAGGCAACACCTCCGCTGAAGTGGATGTACCCGTTTCACCAGACCTGACAACATAAGGCTTCAGCATGTTCACATGGCACACTCTTATGCCTTCTGTCTGGGGTGCGAATAGCATAGTCTGTTTCACTCAGTTTTTTCTCAATCACATAAGGACCTGCAAACTTGGCTTGCAGCACTGAACCAGAGATAGGAAGAGTCTCCAGGTTGAAAACTTTGTTTGACAGCATTCCAATCAAAGTGAGCTTTCATTTTAGACTGGGAGATTGTCAAGGCCTCCTTCGCTACCTCGCAGGCATGGTGAAGGCGCTCTCTGAAAGAACTGACATAGTCCAGCACGTTTTTGCTAGGAGAAGGATCTCAGATCAACTGCTCGCGTAACAATTTCAATGGGCCTCGAACTGTGTGACCAAATGCCAGTTCTGCAGGGCTGAAACCCAATGACTCATGAATGGTTTCTCCTACAGCAAAAAGCAGTAGGGGTATGCCCTCATCCCATTCTTTACCAGTTTCAAGTCAATAGGTACGCAACATAGTCTTCAGGGTTTGGTGGAAATGCTCTAACGCCCCCTGGCTCTCTGGATGATAGGCACTAGAGATCTGATGCTTCACAGCCAACACTTCTAACACCCAAACAAACACTTTGGACATAAAATTATTACCTTGGTCTGTCTGAATAATCTTGAGCAAACCAAAAGTGGTGCAGAATTTTACCAATTCATTCACTACCACTTTAGCTTTCAGAGAACGTAGTGGAATAGCATCAGGGTATTGGGCTGCAGCACACATTAAGGTAAGGAGATACTATGACCAGATTTTGACTTTGGTAATGGATCAACACAGTTGATAAGGAGTCTCCCAAATGACTCCCCCATCACAGGTATGGGATGGAGCGGAGCTTGAGGAATCACTTGATTTGGTTTCCCAACCATTTGGCAGGTATGGCAAGAGCGGCTATATTGAGAAACGTTACTTTTCAAACCAGGCCAGAAGAAATGCTTCAATATGCGATGATTTTGGGTATTCCTAGGTGACCAGACAGAACACTGTCATGTGCTAAGCTCAATATCTGCGCACGGAAACCTTGAGGGACAACAATCTGGCAGGTAGTATTCCACCCACTGTCATCATCGGCTGAAGGAGTCCACTTATGCATGAGGATACCATCCTCCCAGTAGTAAGCAACAAGAGAATTACCAATCTCGTCTTTAGGCAACACTGCTGCAATACACTTTGTTAAGTAAGGACTGGCCTTCTGAGCTGCGATGAGCTGCTCCTTGCCAACTGTTAGTTGTGTATCAGACTCAAAAGGCAGGGTGATAGGACTGGACAATGTAACTTCAATGGACTCAGTTACAGGAAAATTGGTGAACTGCTCATTTACAGTTACCTCAGAAGTTGCAGAAGGATCAGCAGACACAGACTCTGCAAGTTCATCAGGTGGAGCCATAGCCACTTCTGAAAGGTTTACCACATCCTCCAACTTAGGTGACTGAACACGAGTTACAACACAAGCAGGAAACACTGTAGGCAACTGGGATGATAGATCACCCCGGTTATCATAAACTACAGAGCTAGTTGGATTATCTACAACGATGGGCACAGGAAACACGTCCCCACCAGCCAGATCATTACCTAGAATCATGTCTACTTCTCCTACAGGAAGCTGAGGGCAAATAGCTACTGCCACAGGACCTGTAACCAAGCCAGACTACAAATACACAACATGCAATGGGGCTTGAACCCAGGTCATTCCACATCCTCGTACTAAAGCACTGCTGCCAGTAAAGGTTTTCTCTGAAACTGCCCCCAACAGCAAAGACTGAGCAGCTCCTGTATCCCTTAGAATACGAATTGGGACCGGCTTCTCCGACTTAGAAATGACTACTGAGCCATCCATATGGAAAGGTGCAAAAGGATCATGTTCACGGCTGTCTTTAATGGGCATACTGGGACCATCTTCTACACTAGGCAACTGACATGTTACTGAAGCTACCAGCCCTACATGCTTAACAGCTTTGTGCTTTTTACTGAGCATGACGGTCAGCTATGACGTCACTAGGCTTTTTACAAAAGAAACAGACTGAGTTTCCATTGCTAGCAGCCTTTTTAGTGAAAGCTGAAGAACCAGAACCATTGCTGCCAGTTTTAAAACGAGGCGTGCGAGGAGAAGCATAACTCTTAGTCTCACAGAACTTGTCACTAAAACCTACTTTATGAGCCAAGACGTACTCATCAGCAAGCACAGCAGCCTCCTCCACCTTAGACACTCTCTGCTCACTCAGATAGGTGGCAACCACCTCAGGGACACAGTTTCTGAACTCCTCCAGAAGAATCAACTGCTGAAGTTGCTCTTTAGTCTCAACTTTTTGAGATGTGCACCACCTATTAAACAGAATTTTCTTTTCTCTTGAAAACTCTACAAATGTCTGCTTTTCAACCTTACGACAACCTCTAAATCGTTGCCTGTAGGCCTCTGGGACCAACTCATAGGCACGCAAGATGGCTGCTTTAACAACCTCATAGTCAGAGCTTTGGGTGAGTGTTAATGTGGAATAAACCTGAGCTTTACCTGTCAGTACACACTGCTACAATAATGTCCAGACATTTTTAGGCCATTCCAAAGTGCTGGCTACTCGCTCAAAATGGGAAAAGTATTTTCCCACATCCTTCTCGGAGAAATGAGGAACTAAATTTATGTTCCTACTGACGTCAAATCGAGGAGGGGAGGCAGAAGATGTATGAGAACTAGCAGTGTCAGTTTCAGATTTTAACCTAACCTCCAATTCCTTCATCTTCTCTTGATGTCTCCATTTCTAGCTTCCTCACCTCTTCTCTATCCTTTGCCTCCATCTCCAGCTGTTTTATCTTGAACTGCAGTTCTAATTCTCGTAAGCGTACAGACTGATCACCTTGAGTCTGCAACCGCACCTTTTCTGTCTGTTGTCTAACAGACTCACTTAAGTCTGGCTCTTCATCAGACTGGCTAGACTCCCTGGGCAGTACTCCCTACTCAGCGAATGTAGTGGCTCTTAGTTCTAAGTTCATCTTTCTTCAGAGAAGTCGAAGCAATTTCACTATGGTAGTGCTCTGCAATGGACATGAGCTGTGCTTTGGTACAGCGAAAAAGCTGCTCAGCCGTAGGAGCTTCATTAAACCCCTGCAAATCAAACTCCATAGTGAAATTACCAAAATGACTTGATGTAGAACAAACGTTCACAGCAAAAGTCATAGGCAAGTACTACTTGAGGCAACACATAAAATAAGCTCTCCCTAGAGAAGCTTCTTAACTAGGCAGCTACAAACCAGCGTAACACAAAATAACACTACCACACATACTTAAGTGTTATGGAACAACGCAGTTAACCTTAACTTAGGCCTATACAAAGCCAAAAGTAAGCAATCAAAACTTACAAAACACTAGGCTGATACAAGTAGCAGTTTCCACAACTATTTCAGGCCACACAGTATAGAAATAATATTACAAATACTGCCACCCTTACATGACACAGTGCAATTTAAGCACTTAGCACTACTAGTCTTACCCCACTGAGAAGAAAGTAGGTTACACAAAATGCAGTCCCTGCAAAAAGCATGTGACTACACAAACACCAAGCTCATACAAACAAAGTAAAAGCATGAGCACTGGCACTCTCTACTCAAACTGCCAATCTAATCAGGCTTACACCTGTTCTAGAAAACAACTACAGCCTAGCATTTAACAGAAACTACAACGCCAAAACAAAATTGCTCTAACTCCATACATTCACACAGAACACGGTGTGTGTGAAGAACAAAGGCCAGCGAATGCCACCACATGCTATCGCCAGAGTAGAAGTTGACATTTCTAACTAACCTACTCTAGAACTTGCCTGGCTTCCTCTCTACCTAAGAGACCGTAATTCTGTCTAACTAGAACTCAACTAGTCTTTGTCATCATCATCATCAGCCTGTTCCTACTGTCCTGCAAAAGATGAATCAGTGGGTGGTGTTGTGCTTCCTGAAATGAACTGATGTGTGCAAAAATGATCCGTAATGAACATGTAAAAGCTTTTAAAATCATTTTTCACTTAATAAACTTTGAAATGTTTTAAAGCAAGATAACATCAGCTTTACTCTTGTATAAAAGTGTCTTGTCTGAAATGTTGTGTAACATAAGTAACCTGTAGTCTTGTCTGTGACAGTACGTGTTTCTTTTTTCTCACAGCATCCTTCTACCACAGTAACCACGACCCTCACTCCCACTATCTGTTAGCTTCTCTGTGAGGACCAGTCCCGCTACAACCAAACCTCAGTCTTGAGGTTGCCAGTCCTTAGTGTGCCAAAGACTTTTATCCAGATCATTTTTATTTCACTGACTTGACTTTTATCTCTGCAGGGACTTTTTGTGGTTGTATTTCAGAGCTTCTGTATTTCTCAGTTGTGTGTTTTGGACCAGCAGCAGTAACAAAGGTAGAAGCAGCAGAAGCAGCAGTACAGTCAGTCGTATCAGTGCCAGTAGCCTCAGCAGCAGTATAGTTACCATAGCAGCAGTGTTAGCAGTAGCATTAACAGTACAGTAGTAATGTAGCTGAAGCTGTTGTAGCAACAGGTGCAAGTGTTGGGGAAGCTGCTCTTTAAATGTAATTTAACAAATTCACAATTCTTCATTATTTTGTCTTTAAATCATCTTTAAGAAAATGTATTGATCAAAATTAAAATCCTTCTGCATCTTTGTGTTGTGCTTTATAGATATTATAGTAATACTGTACTGTAAATACATACAGATGTGTGACAACACTTTTTTGGGCTCATGGTTTATAATTTCCCACAAAGGAACTGATAACTGTAAATTCTTAGAAGAGTACTTGGAAAAGATTTTGTAATGGTCCTAATTGTAGGAAAATGCAGCCATCGTTTAAGTGATACACTTCATTAATTACAATTAATTTCTAGTGTGACCTCGAGTCAAACATGCAAAAATGTAATATTTTACAGGCAAGCGAATAATTCAGCTATGTAGATAACAATTTCCAATTCGAAATGAATAATGAATTAATCTTTTTTTGGGTTCAAATGGAGAATGTCTTTGTCTCTGAAAAAGGACATTTTATATATAAAATGAAAAATGTATGTTACATATGACTATGAAATAATAAAGGACCTGCATACTCTAGTTACATTCAGTATTCTCAGGCTTTGATTGAATGTTATCAAATTTTATTCATAATTCTCAGAGTTAATTTTCATAATCTCAAATTAAATCCATGAAATACTCTCAGACTTGTATTCCATATTCTCACGTTGTCATTAAATATTCTCTGTTCTTCCTTTAATTTTCTCATTAATTACTAATTAAGGGCCTGTCATGTCCTTGAAGTAGACATCTGGCTGCCTATCAGCTTCACTCAGGCAGCTGATACTTTAACCTGTGATGTGGTCTGTACAGTCTGTGCTTTCTACTAACAACACAAGTTAGCTGGGCATGGAGACCCGCCCACTGTCACTGCATTGGTTGGACGTCTCACAGTCATCTTATAGTCTCTATTACTATTGGCTGAACCAAATGCCAATCACTCAACTTAACAGCAGGAGTTTAACAGACGGGTCTCCTGAGATGCAGTCGTTTGTGTAGGGGAAGAAGAGCAGTGTGGAGAACTACACATCCCTGGGGAGCGCCAGTACTGATCATCCGTGTGAGTTTCCCCAGCCTCACCTGCAGCTTCCTGTCTGTCAGGAAGTTTGTGATCCACTGACAGGTGGGGGCGGGAACAGTGAGCTGGTTAAAATCAAATGACTCTTTAACACTTTTTACCCCTAAATAATTCAGAGCTAAAATATCTTTAGACGCTTCTGAAGTTGAGAAACATGTTCAGTTTTAAATGATCAAAAAACAAAAAAAACCACTCAAAGGTTTATTCCAATAACATTGCTGTTTGCGTTAGGATAGCTTTGTATCACCTCTTGTGAGTACACAAGTTGTCAGAGGCGTAACTGTAGAAAAAGAAGGGTTATGTCAATTTGATCTTTTTGTATACTGAAATAAACAATAAATACTGTCAAATCATGTTACACTGACTTCTGTTTTGTTTTTGCTTCTTTTCTTAAATTTGTCAAAAAGCAAAAAATACATAATAAGAAACGCCTCTCAATAAAACCCAAAGTACGGCCTCCAAAATGACCATAAAGTTGAATTGACACGTCTCTGAAACAGTTTGAACACAAACTGAACATTATGACCTTCATGAAGGAGTATTTATTACAGGAGTGGTGGATTAGACTGACTTAGTTTTAGCTAAATTAAGTTATTCTCAAGGATTTGGATGCTTATTTTACTTCTGTAAAATAAAATAAAATCAGAAAACAAAGCTTTAAAATACATGAGATATTTGTGTGAATGTCCTCCACACTTCCTGTACAGTACATGCTGGAATGCATCCCGTACACCAAAATTACGCTTGTCAGGTTCGTTCATGTACCAGAGTCAGACATTAGACTCAGTGCTTGTTAGCCTGTTAGCTTGTTAGCCTGTGGATATTATTCCTGCTGCGCTGCTGCAGTTTGGTTGATAGACTTTATCAACCACAGTGCCTGTTCATGTTAATAAACTCCACCCTTCTGTGTGGAATTTGCATGTTCTCCCTGTGCCTGCGTGGGTTTTCTCTGGGTACTCTGGCTTCCTCCCCCAACCCAAAGACATGCAGGTTAGGTTAATTGGTGACTCTAAATTGCCTGTAGGTGTGAATGTGAGTGGTTGTCTGTCTCTCTATGGCGGCCCTGTAATTGACTGACAACCTGTCCAGGGTTTACCCCGTCTCTCGCCCAATGCTAGCTGGGACTGGCTCCAGCACCCCCACAACCCTCTAAAAAGGATAAGCTGTATAGATAATGGATGGATTTTGATTTAAACATGTCTCCAGGTCATTTCTTATTTCTGCTGCTGTCATGATACAACATGCATACGACTCTGTAGATTTTTGTGTGTTTACTGTAAAAATAATACACACATAGCATTTGGAGGTCCAGAACACAATTATTCACTATGAAATGTTTTAAATCTGCCATCAGACTATTTTTATATACACTACTCACAAAAAGTTCGGGATATTCGGCTTTCGGATGAAATTTCAGAATGCACCTAAAATGCACTATAACCTTTACAGGTGAACTTAATTTGACCTTCTCTAAACTTTTGAATGCACATGTCCAACTGTTCAATGTTTCAGTACTTATTGCATAACATGCTGTTCTCTAACAAGGTGATTAACCGCAAAAATCACAACAAGTGTCTGATCCATGAATCGACCACTAAATGTTCTGGTTCAATGACAATTTGTATTTAAACAGTCCTCTTCATCATGCTGTTCACATTTTGACATCACGAGACCAAGACGACACCTAACAATCGATCTACAGTACCTGGCCATTGCGAGGCTTCAAACGGGATGTTCTCAGAAGTTGCCACTGAGCTTAGAGTGTCACAGAGTGTCATCAGCAGGTTGCAACAGAGACACAGAGAGACTGGAAGAGTCACAGAAAGGCATAGAAGTGGACGTCCTTTGGCCACATCCCATGCTGATGACCGCTTCATTGTGAACAGTGCCCTGCGGAACCGGATGGTGAATGCTACTCAACTCCAGGCACGTTGAAGGGAGGTGAGAGGCACCCGAGTGTCACGTCAGGCCATTCGAAACCGCTTACATCAGCATGGTCTGCGTGCTAGACAACCTGCAAGGGTACCTGACCACACCACCAGGCACAGGCGTCATCGTCTTGCATGGGACAGGGAGCATATGCGCTGGACGAGGAACCAGTGGGCCTCAGTGCTGTTCTCTGATGAAAGTCGATTCACGTTGAGCAGAAATGATGGCCGCCAGCGCTGTTGGAGACGTCAAGGAGAACGCTATGCATCAGCCACTGTTGTCACCAGATGAGCCTTTGGAGGTGGTGGGCAGGTGTGTCTAGTCAATACAGAACTGCCCTACATCTTGTGAATGGTACTGTGACAAGCCGATACTACCTGAATAACATCATTAATCCAGTCATTGTGTCTTTGCATGAGCAACACAGGCCTGATTGCATCTTCATGGACGACAATGCCCCAGCTCATCGAGGTCGCATCATCAGGGAACGGCTGCTGGAGGCTGGGGTACCTCAAATGGAGTGGCCTGCACTTTCTCCAGACCTGAATCCCATAGAAAACCTATGGGATCAGCTGAGTCGTCGTGTAGAGAGTCGTAATCCCCGCGCCCCAGAACCTCAATGACGTTGAAAGTTTTCACTGGTGATCAGATGGAAGCTTTTACAAGTTTTTTTAATCACAGAACTTTGACAGAATAATAATTGGAAGAAAGAAAAAAGTTTCAACTTAGTAGTAAACTGAAATGACATTTGGTTTTCTTGGTCATCAGTTGTCAATCATTGTGTGTGGAGCTGATCTGACTGAACTCAGAGTCCTGTCAGTCTCAATCACACTACTCAGAAGAGAGGAGAACGATTTATTAGAATATTCCTGAACTTTTTGTTGCTGGAAACCGTCCAAATCATACAAAAAGGACCCCAAATTATCACAACCTGCCTACTTAAATACAAAGGAATGTTATGGTAGTCGTTGGAGTTCTCTTTTAAACAGAATCAGTCCATGATGCTTTAAAATATTTAATGGCCATAATTACTCATTATAGAATTGTTCCATATGCTGNNNCTGAACCCTTATTAACTTACCAGCCATCTAAATACTTTTAAAAGTTTATTATTGACATGACGAGGTGCATGACCTGCAGCAGCTGACTGACTGTGAGCAGGTCTCAAGTGTCCTCTGGACTGCATCAACTGAGAAACACGTGGAATGATAACATTATTTTTAATCATCTTTGTTCATGACAGAATAAAAAACATTTCACTTACAATTTCATGTAGGTGGGCCAACATTTGATTTGGGCCCCTTCTCATTTATTGTAAACATGTGGCATTTAGAGAAAGTGATGTTAAGTTTATCCCCATTCTAACACTTTCATTAGTGCTGTTACTTCTCCAGTGGTGTCAACACACTGGTTTCTGTATGTAATGCAGTCTGTTACAGAATATAATAATAGATTCATATGAAATAAGAACGTAAACATACAGAAGAAAAAAGAACAAGTATACAGAAATATAATCTCGCACTGATGAGAATGATACTTAAACTGGAGACTTCTGCATTCTGACATCAATCTCCAAGATACATTATAATGTGAAAATTAACAGCAGTTCTCCAACAGCTGCAGCTGTGACACAAAACAATACATAGATAACCACAGACTTAGTGAACACTAGTTCACAGTAATTTAAACAGTCTGTGTGTAATTTAAATTACTGTAAATTTACAGTTATGTTGTCATAAACAGAGCTTATTGGTTTGGGTTCAAAAAATCTTAATGAAAAATAAAATAAAAACAAAATAAAATCCAGGTCCAGGTGGAGGGTGTAGGAGGTGGTTAAGTGTGGAACAGAAGGAGTGGAGGAGTCTCAGTGTGTCTGCAGAGACTGTGTAAAAGGACAGAGCAGGAACAGAGCAGTCCAGATACACTGATGATAATCTGTCAGATTCAGAGGAACACACAAGGATGATGATGGACTTGACATTGAGTCTGACAGTGGAGCTGATCTCAGAACAGTTCAGACTGCAGCACTGAGAGTCATCTCCACTTGTTGTGATTCCTCTAACAGTCACTACTGGATGAAGCTCTCCTCTCCACTCTACCTCCCAGTAACATGGCCCAGACAGAGCCTCTCCACAAACAAGCTGATGCTACTGCTTCAACCTCTCTGGATCATCAGGACACAGCTGATCCTCTCTCAACACAACCACCTTTCTCATCACTCACACTCTGACAGAGACAGCTTCCATCTGATGAGAGATGTTCTGTCTGTTGTCTTCAGTATTTAGTCTCAAATGTCTCTGAGGGAAGTAACTTCAACACAGTGGAAATACACTGAGAGTCCTGGACGCATCATTACTGCAGAAACAGAGATATTTACTGCTCACTTTAATGATGGATTTACTGCTGTTAGGGTTCAAAGCTGTTCAAAACCAGCGTCTCGCTGACATTTGATTACTTCATCTGCTTTTGAAATATTACATGACAAATATGTAAATATAGAGTCTGTTATAAAAATATTTGGACAACACAAACGATAAATGGACAGATATATACAGTATGATGTTAAAGGCCCTACATGTTCATACAAAGACTGAACAGCAAAACAGCTGTGATTATTGGACTTCAGCAGAGGTTCTGGGGCCTCATTTATAAAACTGTGTGTAGGATTCACATGAAAAGGTTGCGTACAGACAAAACACAGGAAGTGCTTACGCACAAAAATATTCTGATTTATAACACAGTGCGCATGCATGTCCTATGCCGGTTTCCCTTTATAAATCACAATCAACTCGAAATGTGGTGCACCTTTTGCGAGCTTCATGTAACGCCCATAGTTGCCCATAAATAGTCAGTGAAACACCCCGAATTAATATTCATTCTACCTGACTGCATGAAGACGATCATGACAAACGCCAACAGAAAGGCTAAAAGAAGAAATTTCACACAATGTGAAATCAGTTCTTGTTGGGGAAGTTGAGACAAAAAAAAAGGTTGTTTGGTGGACACAGTATTACAAATGACGTTAGAGGGGCAGCATGAGGCGGACGCTGTGAATGCTGCTGCCTCAGAAGGTTGGACTGTGGCCGAAATAAAAAAGAAGTGGTCCGACATAAAAGGGACACCAAAAAGCGCATAGACTTATGGGGGGCACCAGAGCTTGTGAGAAACTGGCAGGACTTATTGGGGAATCCATCCTGAGTGGAGTAGTGGCGTAGTCGGAGGGGGACACAGGTAAACCTTAAACCTTTCAAAAAACAGTTACAGAGTGCTTTACAATAAAAACAAAACACATTTAAAACACAGAGATAAAACGAACTAAATGCCATAAAAATTAAACACATTATAAAACACAATATATGATATATGATAATATTTGAAACTGTGCACTCGTATCTGCCCCAACTGAGGCATCGAAAACGACATCAGTTTAAACGAGATTTGTCCTACTCTTCACCTTATTATTTATGAGAATACATTTCATAACATGCAAGTATTGTTTAATAATTACAGAACATATTTGAGGGGTTATTTTGCAATTACGGAGATCTCTGTTTGTATTTATTATCCGAAATCATGTTTTTTTGTGTGTGCACTCCAGGGAGTATCCATCAAACAGGTGTTGGTTTATTCATTGTAAGAATGGCTTTTATCCATTTTTGCAAATGAACTCTTAATATATATGTGAGCGGTAACATTTTGATTTATTCTACACAATGGTATCAATTTCACACCTTCACTAAGGAAAGCAGCCACTGAGAACGTTGGAGGTTTTGGGGAGACCAGGGATGTTGTAACACTTTTTGTCTCAGCAGCTATAACAGCAGCTGAATTTTTCTGTTAGAGGTCTCAAATTTTGACACAAAGTACGCTTATTTGTCTACTACAAACTTCAATCTTTCCAACTTTTCCATTGTGACAGCCCTTTGTGTGTCTTCTCTGCCTGGCCTGCCTGTGTTTTCTCCTCCCCTTGCAGGTAGTGAGCTAGCAGCATGCAGGTCGTTCACCTGGGCTGATGAGCTGGCAAACCTACAAATCTGGGAGTCAGTCATTCTGCGGGTGTCTCTCTCAGCTCGCACATGGTCTCCCGGGTTTGGTTATTTTGTTTTGTCACTATTTTCCACTCATCCCAACTCTCACATACATACTGATGCTACTGATTGTTCACATCTCATACATTTGTTCTGTAAATAGCTTTCTTTAATAAATAGTTTCCTTTTTTGACCTTCAGCCTGGTGTATGTTCTCCCTTTTGTCTGAACTTGGAGCCAGTTCATGACTCCATCTATATGACAGAATTCATTAATTGATGTCAATACAAGGAGTTCCATTGTTACAACCTGCCCCACTACCGGGGTAAGTTGTAACACATCCTGGGTTAACTTGTAACAAGAGTAAAGAATTTATAATTGAGAGCACACCACAAAATATGCAAGTTAGTTGCCTCTGCACTTCCTATGGACAAGTTAGGATGCCTTTTCATGAAGCCTGAGAACCAATCAGGACCTGCCATGTTCTCATTCCATGACTGGGGGTGTTTGATGTTGTACTCCACTGTAAGTTGAAACTTGACCTAAACCTGACCTATAAGAAAGTAAAACTAGTACCTGAATACATACACATAAAAAACTGAAATACATTAGTGACCAATTCCTACTTAGGTCTAACTCGCTAACCTGTACCTGTCAGATGCTTAGTACCTCACAAGGAGTGAGTCCAAAATACAAGTCTGCTGCCTCAGTCAAGAAACCAGTCAAGACATCCTCTTGCTGTGCATTGAAGACTGCTGTGATAGCCCACACAGGGAAACTGTCTTGATCCTTGTTCTCTGAGGTTTTGTAATTTCTTGCAGTATGTGCTCAACGTCATATGGCAGATAAGAGTATTCTTTGGCAACAGACCTTACAGTCTTTCCCTGCCTGCAGATTTTAGTATGTGTGCAGGCACACCCCTATCAGCATGCCACTGTCTTGGCATGCTGAAGCAAGACTAGGTCAAAACCCAGTATATGGCTGGACCGTGTATGGTCAGTGTGCTATATTGGGGCCAAATTGTTACAGGCAGTCAGCAGTCATGTCTATAATGTGAATTCTTGGTTATTAAATGTTCATCTGCAATTTTCTGTAGTGGTCCCAGTAATATTTGTTCTTAAAGTGTACTGACGTAGCATATCACATGACCAAGGTCGGATATTTCATTTCATTGTTGGGGGGCACAATAAACATAAACATTTCTTAAGAGCGATTCTTGAAGGGGACACCAAAGATTCCGCCAAAAGCACTGTTGTAACAGTTAATAATTTATTAAATGTATATAGAGGAAACACAAATTACTACCACAGTGTTTACTGTGGAACGTCTGTAACCTCGGCCAAAGATGATTTGTTAATTTGTTAAGAGGGAAACCCCCTCTGCACCATTTAGATATTTTTAAAAGGTACAAAGGGTTGCAACATTTAGGTTTTCAAAAAACCAACAGGGTGATGGGTCTGTTGGTCAATAAACCATCCTCCATTAGCTGAATGTGCATGTCATTCTCCAGCCCGGTGTCCGTTTACCTGCCTCGTCTGCTTTTCTTTTCCTTGAGAAATATCTGACTATGCTCATTTCTTTAAATTGTGCTGTTAACTTGAACTGACTGGATTTTGTAATGCGTGCGAGTGAGAGAGAGAGGGTGAGAGAGAGAGAGAGTAATTACAAAACAAACGCGTGTATTGAGGAAGTGGATCAGCTGATTGATGGCGGAATGTTTTATTTTCTTTTGTGATGTGGAATATCATGAGTTCGAGCGGGTAGATCAAAATGTGACAAAGCAGTGTTCCAAGTAAGTTATTAATAACTTACAGAAATATTGCATGCAATAGTCTGTCTTCCACCTTCTATTCCCCTCTCTCTGTCACTCTCATCCTCTCTCTCTCTCTCTCTCAAACACACGCCGCAGCACTCAGTCCTCGGGTGTTTCTCAAAGTCAAGGACGCTTCCTTAGTAGGATGGGTCCTTCCCAGTCGGGTCCTACAGAGGCAAGGCAACACTCCTTCCTAGCATTCGGTGAACACATAAATGGAACAGCCTAGCGAGTGTGCCAGTGTGGCCAATCTACTGCACCACACTCCAGTCCAGTAGGTGGCGGTAATGCACCTATAAGCTGGTTTGTCAACCGCCATTAAATCTCAAAGAAGAGAAGTGTGCCATTAATGTGGCATTAAGACGTTTTGCTTTACTTTGATGGAACACATTTACGGTGTCAACAAATTTACAAGGAAGATAATTACATTTAAATGCATATTTCACCGTCGGCGATGCTGTCCCTTCGCTCTCGTTTAGCGCCATTTTCTAACAGACAAGCACGGCCAGGAACCGGAAATGCATCGGTGCACTCGCCTTGCGAAAGTTGGGACAAAATTTTTAATTAGGCCTTGTAGATCAAATATGAGTGAAGATTCAGCAACTGGAGTGTTTATTTCTCGCCTCAAATTTGTACAGAAACAGATTTTGGAGGACAGCTGAGGTGAAATAACTGAAAGTTTACCAGCAAATTTTGCTTGTTTCCAGATTGGGGGACAGGTGCATTGGATTGTGGGTGCTTCAGGAGGGCCGAGGATACACAACATGCATCCTTGAAAATTCTCTGAATGAAGGACTCGGTCCTTGGTAGAATTCGAAGGATCCTGGACATTGGAACAGTCCTTCAGCGGGGCTCGGTGACGTAGTATCCTTGAAATTCAGCCGTTTGAGGATCCTTCCTTGACAATGAGAAACACCCCTTGTCTCTGTCCTTGTTTCAGTCCTGACAAAAGTGCCACTATAATGCATAAAGTTGGCGGTTTGTGGGTTGAGTCAGGTTCGGATGGTTGATTAACACATATTTCTGTGGGTCGGCGGTGCGGATTGGCTCTCAGAACGGGTCGGGCGGGTGCGGGCATTAAAAAACCTTGACCGCACATCACTATTAAGGGTTGTACAAGCGTGTTCAAGGATGTAAACCATCGAGCGATCTGGAAACATTTTGGAAAATAGGCCCCCCAACACTGCTACAGGAATTGTATGAATAGTGTGAATCCACCACCTTAAGTGCCCAAAGTATCTCAGTGGCTGAGGTCACAGTAGCATAAGAAACGTAACATTACTCCAACCCTCTACTGACCTCAGAGTCTCCAGTCTACAGTGTGGACATTCTAGTTGAGCAGACAGCAGCTTCAGTCCTGAATCCTGCAAGTTGTTTTCACTCAGCTCCAGCTCTCTCAAATGGGAGGGGTTGGACTTCAGAGCTGAGGCCAGAGAAGCACAGCTGATCTCTGACAAACTGCAGCCCCTCAATCTGAATATAGAATACATAATGTAGATAAAAATCCATTTATAATCCAATCAGATGTGTTCTGGTTGTAAATGCATAGCTCAACATTACTATGTCCTAATCAATGAGCTTTTACTGAAAATGAGTGGAGTGACTTTGTCATTGTGTTATTATGGATCATCATAATGTCAGCCTTCTACAGACATCATCCAAAGGTCACCACAACATTTATACACCTATTCATGTCAAAACTGAAACTGAAACTGATCTCAGTCAAGTCTGTAATTAGAGAACAAAAACTATACTTTAAACACCTGCATTTGGATATATGCTCTGATCTCACTGTGTTCCTCCACATGAGTGTGTGTGCGTGTGTGTTCTGAAGGATCAAGATCAATGATCAGATATTATTTATCAAACATATTGAAATGAACAGAAATCAAAGAAATATTTCTACTTCAGCAAGTAAACTTTATCAATTTAAAACAAATATTAATTCAGAGCATCTTCTGTATACAGTTGTGACCATTTACCAAAAATTATAAACATTAACTTACTTTAACAACTAACAGAGGACATTTTCTTCAGTTTCTTTAAGAAACAAGTCTTTTGTGACTGCAGACTAAATTCAGTACAAGAAACATGAAAATATGAACAAAAGGAAATATACAACTTAATGGATGTAAGTTATGTTTGTACATAAATTAGGTTAAATTCTTAACTAAACATATATCATCTACAATAGTAACAGAGAGTTGTGAACTGACCTCAGAGCCTCTAGTCTACAGTGTGGACTCTCCAGTCCAGCAGAAAGCAGCTTCACTCCTGAATCCCGCAGCTTGTTGTTACTCAGCTCCAGCTCTTTCAGATGGGAGGGGTTGGACTTCAGAGCTGAGGCCAGAGAAGCACAGCTGATTTCTGACAAACTGCAGAACCTCAGCCTGAATAAAGAATACATGATGTAGATAAAAATCCATCCAAAAAATCCATCCAAAATATGAACAAAAGGAAATTTACAACTTTATGGATATAAGTTATGTTTGTACATAAATTAAGTTTAATTGTTAACTAAACATATACAATCTCCAATAGTAACAAAGAGTCAGTAATCTGACCTCAGAGTCTCCACTCTACAGTGTGGACTCTCCAGAAAATCAGACAGCAGCTCCACTCCTGAATCCTGCAGCTTGTTGTCACTCAGCTCCAGCTCTCTCAGATGGGAGGGGTTGGACTTCAGAGCTGAGGCCAGAGAAGCACAGCTGATCTCTGACAAACTGCAGACACTCAATCTGAATAAAGAATAAATGATGTAACTTTAGAAGACAATGTTCCTGCTTGAAATCATTCAATGTTTAATAATCTGTTCAGAGCTGAAGAAGGTTTAGAATGTAGAAGTTTAGAAAATGGAAACTCCAAACACCTGAACCCAAAAGGATGCAGGTTCAAAACTGTGAAATACAAAAAGTGAAAAAGAGCTCTTATTAATACTAATGACAACGTGCTGCTACTTCAATAAAGACGTATAGTGACTTCACCTCTAAAACTCTGACAGCTCCACCAGTGGCTCCATCTATACAAACTCATGTTGTGCAGCCAAACACAAATAAAACCCCACAGAAATTGATTCAAGATCCAACTCATGATTCCAAAATTTCCAAAGATGCCAAATATACAATATTTGTTATTGTCTGGTAGTTTAAATAAAGATTATTTATTTCTTCATTGTATTTATGTAGTTATTATCATTTATTTGAAAAAGAACATCAGGTGACATTTAAGTGACATTAAGTGTTTGAGAGTTTCAGAGTGAATTATCCAGTGTAGGATTTTTCTTAAGGTTTTAAATCTGTAGCTCAACATTGTTGTGCCACAGGCAATGGGCTAAATCACTGAAGAAGAAAATACACTTTAGCATTAAGATACTCAGTGTGGATCTTTAGGCTATAATATTAGCCTTATGTCTGCAGTTTCGTGTCACCACAACTTTCACATCATATTAATCTCAGCACAGAAGTAAGAAATTATATTTGACCTCAGAATCTCCAGTCTACAGTGTGGACTCTCCAGTCCAGCAGACAGCAGCTTCACTCCTGAATCCTGCAGCTCGTTTCCACTCAGGTCCAGCACTCTCAGATGGGAGGGGTTGGACTTCAGAGCTGAGGCCAGAGAAGCACAGCTGTTTTCTGACAACTTGCAGTCCCACAGTCTGAATAAAGAATAAATGATGTCGATAAAAATCAATTTATAATCCAATCAGATGTGTTCAGACATAGGTGCCGATTTACGTTTTTGCCCGTGGGTACCAAAATGAAGGTGATGATTGTCACCAAATCACTTTTATTGCACTTGCTTTAGTAATTACCATGATGTAGGCTGTCATCTGTCGGACAGAGCTGTAGCAATTTTAATTGGATAATGCGATTTGTAGTTAAAACGTTCACCAGTAATAGTAATAATAGAATAAATAGATGCAGGGTTTTTTTTAATATGCAGATTTATTCATTTATTTTTTGATTGGCTTTCTGTGTGGGTTCTCAACATTTTCGGTGGGTGTTCGAGCACCGGAGCACCCACATGATCGTATGTACTCAGGTTTTAAATGCGTAGCTCAACATTACTATGTCCTAATCAATAAGCTTTTCCCTAAAATGAGTAGAGCGACTTTGTCATCGTGTTATTGTGGATCTTCATAATGTCACCCTTCTATAGACATCATCCAAATGTCACCACAACATTACACCTATTCATGTCAACACAGATTAATAACATGCTGCTGATCCCAGTCAAGTCTGTAATTACAGGATCAACATCAATCAGACATGTTGGACTAAAAACTGTTCATTATTTCATTCATTACATGACCTTCTGACTGTATTTACTGTACCAAGACAAATTCCTTGTATGTGAAAACCTACTTGGCAATAAACTTGATTCTGATTCTGATTTGATAGCTTAGTAGGTAAATGCAATTAAAAGGAGAGCTCCACATTTGTTCAAGTCTGTCTTAAAACAACAGCCACATGCCATATTTACATTAAAAGCACAATATTGGTGGCAGTAATCATTCCCCCTGTCCATACTGAGTGTGAAGTGGTTCCTTCCTAACATAACTGCAGGAACTGTAAGAAATGACTTCATAAGTTCAGCTGAAACTAATATGAAGCTTCAGCAGTCTGAGTTAGCCAAAAAAAGTGGGTGTCTACCAAAGTTAGACTATTAATTAAGTACCAAATTCCCTCTTTAAGTTACTATTCCTCCCTTGCAGTTCAACTTTAGACGTAATTTTCGCACAGAACAAGACTGTGGATTTTGTAATCTATCTCGTAACATTGGAGTCAGGATATAAGGGGATTGCTTCACAGACAGTGAAGGAATGATTACAGACACCAATAACTTTTTGAATGTACATATGGACACGTGAGCATTGTATTGCAATCTAAAGGTCTCTGGCTCAAATAATTAATGCTGACATGAAAACAGAGCAACAGTTAGATCTGCAGTCAAGAAGAACTTGGAAATAACTTGGAACCTCATAAATCTTTAATTGTTTTTAAAAAAATCTTCAAATTTGATGGTGTCATTCATACTCATCACTTCAGTGACTTAAAGTAGGTGCAATACTTGTTTGTTGAAGAGTGCTGCACCTTTTGACATGTTCAAATGAGCAACAGAACCAGAGGAACTATGAGTTTATATAGTTTAATCTTCATCGAGCTTCTAAAACCTTACTGAACTTCATGATCAAAAGATCTCTGCATAAACTCCATGTTTCATTTTTGAAAGATAAAAAAGTTTGATGATTCTTGAATAAAGTTTGATTTGTTAGGGAACGGAAACTTTAAAAAAACTATGTAGTCTGTTGCTGTAAATCACAAACACTATGACTGGTCTCACCTTCCATCTTTTTGTAGTAATTACAACAATGAGTCATTTTTCTTCTCCAGCTTATTTTTTAAAATCCTCAAACAGACCTTGAATCCTGCTTTATTGTGACATTTTGGCCTGTGTTAAGCTGCTGTTTACTACTCTTAGCTCTGGTTTAATGCACACCACACCACAGCAGCCCTGTGGGTTGTCTCTGTACCAGCCATATCAGCTTCTGATATCATGAAGATCTTTACAGTTCCTAACTTCACCTTAATTGAGCTTTGCATTCATGTCTTTCTTTTCTTCATCTAACTTGGCTCTCAAACTCTCTGCAGCCTGTTTTTATCTGCTATCATCAGATCTTCAACAATCTCATTCATATCCCTCACACACTCTACAGCCTCATCAGTACTGACATTATCTTCACTGACTTATGGACCACAATGTGAGTCTGTGGAAGCTGAAAAACTCTACAAATTGTTCAGCCATTTGGAAAGAGAGAACATTTCAGAAAAATTAAAACTTCTTCAGATTTCTGCTCAGTCAAATCCTCCAAATTTATGATCCAACAATTTGAAACCTCAGTCAAAAATTTAAATTGAATATAAAAACTAGAATTCCTGCCCCGCGGTTGTATGCCTATGTCTGTCCAGACTCATATAATATTATGTAGTGAATACTTGAGAGGAATTAATAAAAGGTATAAAGTGTATTTGTTGGCTAATACAATCTACACTATCAGGACTATCATAAGATATTCAGCATTCAAAAACCTTACAGATGTCACTCGTTCCATCTCGCCCGATTGCTGCGGCGGTAAAGCTGCCCCGCGGCAGCATTAGGGAGGGGGGACTTTTATTTTTTTCCAGCTGATTTCAGCACTAACTGCAGTGTGCACCAACAACCACCAGGTGGCACATGTGAGCAGTGCAGACTGCAACAGTGAACACAGCCGCTGTGAGCACTGTGACGCCGACATGGGAAACAAGCAGGAACGCTCGCTAAACTGAGGCAGCGTGGATTACGAATTGCGCTCCTGTCAATATACCTGGCAAATGTCCGCTCTCTGGCCAACAAGATGGACGAACTGCTGCTTCACTGAAAACCTGGCTTGGCGAACACCTACCGGATAGCTCACTCCATCTACAGGGCTTCCAACTCCTAAGGGCGGACCGCACAGAGCTATCGGGGAAAACAAGGAGGGGTGGAATCTGCTTTCATATAAACGAAGGTTGGTATACAGATGTCACAGTGTTGAAGAAGTCATGCAGTCCTCCTCTAGAGACTCTCTTCATAAACTGTAAACCATGTTATTCACCGCAGGAGTTTTCCTCGTTCATTCTGGTTGGCATTTACATTCCACCTCAGTCCTGTATTAGTGAGGCGTTACTCTCTGCTCATTGTTTTGGGGGATTTTAACAGAGCAAACCTCAGCCATGAACTTCCAAAATACAGACAGCATATCAAGTGTCCCACCAGGGATACAAACATTCTGGACCACTGCTACACAACATTAAAGGACGCCTATTGCTCTGGTCCCCATGCAGCTTTGGGACTCTCTGATCACTGTATGGTTCATCTCATCCGACCTACAGGTAGAAATTAAAATCTGCTAAGCCTGTGGTAATGACTGTGAGGAGATGGACCGACAAAGCAAAGCTGGAGTTACAGGCCTGCTTTGACTGTACAGATTGGAGTGTTTTTGAGGCTGCAGCTACAGCAGGATTAAACGACTACATTGCCGTCGCCCTGACGTTTGTGGTCATGAAATCCTTCGAGAGACTGGTGTTGGCCCACCTGAAGGACATCACAGGCCCCCTGCTGAACCCCCTGCAGTTTGCCTACCGGGCAAACAGGTCAGTGGATGATGCAGTCAACATGGGACTGCACTACATTCTGATACACCTCGCTCTCCAGGGACATATGTGAGGATCCTGTTTGTGGACTTCAGTTTGGCGTTCAACACCATCATCCCAGACATCCTCTGCTCCAAACTCACCCAGTTCACTGTGCCAGCCTCCACCTGTCAGTGGAGCACAAACTTCCTGACAGACAGGAGGCAGCAGGTGAGGCTGGGGAGCATCACATCCAGCACCCAGACCATCAGCACTAGTGCCCCAGGGGTGTGTGCTCTTCCCACTCCTCTTCTCCTTCTACACCAACTACTGCACCTCAGGAGACCCGTCTATTAAACTCCTGAAGTTTGCAGATGGCGCAACAGTCATCAGCTTCATTCAGGACAGTGACGAGTCTGCATACAGACAGGAGGCTGAACAGCTGGCCCTCTGGTGCCGTCAGAACAATCTAGAGCTGAACACACTCAAAACTGTGGAGATGACAGTGCCAACTCCCCCCCCCCATTCTGAACAACATGATGTCTGCTGTGGAAACCTTCCGGTTTCTGGGATCCACAATCTCCCAGGACCTAAAGTGAGAGTCCAACATAGACACCATCAGAAAAAAGGTCCAGCAGAGGATGTACGTCCTGCACCAGCTCAGGAAGTTCAACCTACCTAAGGAGCTGCTGATCCAATTTTACACCACCATTATTCAGTCTGTTCTCTGCACATCCATCACTGTGTGGTTTGGATCGGCCACCAAACAGGACAGGAACAGACTACAACAGACAGTCCGGACTGCAGAAAGAATCATTGGTGCCGACCTGCCCTCCATTCAGGACTTATACAGATGTCACTCGTTTCATTTGACTGGCTTGCTGCGGAGGTAAAGGGAGGGAGGACTTTTATTTTTTCCAGCTGATTTCAGCACAAGCTGCAGTGCGCACCAACAACCACCAGGCGGCAACATGTGAGCCTCTGGGAGCACTGTGACAGCAGATTTTCTGCTCCTCATACAGTACCATAGATGTACAGTACAGTAACTGGTATTTTAATGTAATAGAGCGGAACTTAATGTGGAGTGACAGGGGAAGGCAACCCTGTCTCCTAAAGATTACGTTCCCCACAGATAACAACTCGTTGTAAAATTACAGGCAGGTTGTGTTCTGACTGTAGATGATGCGTATTACAGTTAAATACTGTTGATTTCGGATTGTGTTGCACGAAGCAGTTTGAAAGAGGAGCTGGACATGAGAGCATTTGACGGAAGCAGAGGAGCAGCAGCGGTGTCCATTCACTCATCCATAACAGGTAAGTTGAACGTTAATATCCTACAAAATTAAAATGTGATCAACTTGTTAGTTAACATTAAGTTCACCGTGTATCAGCCTGGTCTGCACGCACCCAAATAAAGTTAGTGAGAGAATTTTCAGAGAACATTTCAAACAAGCAACCAGGCGAAGCAGTTTAATGGTGAGAACAATGTTGTTTTATTTGTGTGAGTGACTGTAATTTGTCATTATTTTAGATAAGTCGTGTGTTGAACTGAGACAGATTTGGGATTCAGCACGAGCTCAGTCTGCACCGTTTTTGTTTAGCAAACATTAGCTAACTAAAGCCAGCTTAAGTGAAGCTAAAGAACATACATTAGCCCTATCGCCTGCAGAACCAGGGGACTGCCCATTGGACTGAAGGCTCAGAGTACGACAGCAGCTTATCCCGAAAACAAAAGCCCACTGCTACAAAGGCCCGTTGCTCCGACTGTTGGCCTTACCACTTTCCAGACACCGTTAACATATTGCTCAATTTAACAGATAACATATAAATCATAATGTAAATCATAACTTTACGGAGCCCCGGAGTGGCCATAGGAGAAAAAAAAATATTTTGAGGCCACGTTTTACTACACTGAGCGCACAAGATATGATTAACGTTTAATATAACGTTTAATTTATTCCCACATTTTAATTAATTCGTTCCCACATTTTAATTACTTCGTTCCCACATTTAATTAATATGTTACCACGGATTATATAATTGAAAAATAATCCTGGCAGTGCACAAGGCCAAGTCATTCATTCCGGCCGGCACCTGCTTAAGGCACTTGAAATGTAAGCCAGGACTGATGGTCTAATGCCGTTTATTCAGTTTCTTTGGAGTTCAAAGACCAACATAAGAGCTTGATGCCACTCTCGACTGGAGCTAAACTGCCATTATAGCCTACACTCCCTGTTAATCTTTATCATTTGTTTCTCTCCCTGTGCAATGTTACCGTTTCTGCACTGTTTCCTTCCTTGTTTTTTACTGTCCGTTTCCATTCGTTACATGCATACAGTGTCTTTTCATAATTTAGTTAGCACTTCTTTATTAGATACGATCGATCTGTCTTTATTAACAGGCCATGTACCACAGTCCTTTAAAGTAGTTGTAATTAAACCTGTTCTTAAAAAGCCTAATCTTGATCCAGGGGTTCTAGCCAACTATAGACCTATATCTAACATTCACTTTCTCTCTCAGATCCTTGGGAAAGCAGTCGCCAAGCAGTTGTGTGACTTTTTGCATAACAATAGTTTATTTGAGGACTTTCAGTCAGGATTTAGAGCGCATCATAGCACAGAGACAGCACTGGTGAAAGTTACAAATGACCTCCTAATTGCATCAGACAATGGACTTGTCTCTGTACTTGTTTTGTTAGATCTTAGTGCTGCATTCGACACCATTGACCATCACATCCTATTACAGAGACTTGAACATTTAATTGGCATGAAAGGAACCGCACTAAGCTGGTTTAAGTCTTATTTATCAGATCGATCTCAGTTTGTACATGTTAACGATGAATCCTCTATGCCTGCCATAGTTAGTCACGGAGTTCCACAAGGTTCTGTGCTCGGACCAATTCTGTTCACTTTATATATGCTTCCTTTAGGTAATATTATTAGGAAACACTCCATAAACTTTCATTGTTATGCGGACGATACCCAATTATATCTATCGATCAAGCCTGATGAAACCAATCAGTTAGCCAAACTTCAAGCATGTCTTAAAGACATAAAAACCTGGATGACCTGCAATTTTCTGCTGTTAAACTCAGACAAAACTGAAGTTATTGTACTTGGGCCCAAACATCTCAGAGATGCATTATCTGAAGATATAGTCACCCTAGATGGCATTGCCCTGGCCTCCAGCGCCACCGTAAGGAATCTTGGAGTAATCTTTGATCAGGATATGTCTTTTAACTCCCATATAAAACAAATTTCAAGGACCGCCTTTTTTCATCTTTTCAAATTTTTCAAAGTAGGATGGGAGCCAGAGCGTTTAGCTATCAAGCTCCTCTTCTGTGGAATCAGATCCCAGTTTCAGTTCAGGGGGCAGACACCCTCTCCACATTTAAGAGTAGGCTTAAAACTTTCCTCTTTGATAAAGCTTATAGTTAGGGCTGGCTCAGGTGAGCCCTGAACCATCCCTTAGTTATGCTGCTATAGCCCTAGACTGCCAGGAGATTTCCCATGATGAGCTCCTCTCTCCTCCTCTCCCTCTCCTTCTGTACTTGTTCATGTCCTAACTTTGTATCTTCCCCGAAGTTTTTGTGCTTTCTCGTCTCGCAGGTTCCTGTGGATCGTTGTTGCAGACTGCCTGCTGCCGTCTGCCTGCTTGACCCCGACTGCTACTATTATTATTATTATTATTACACATATTTCTATTACTAGTCATATTTCTATTATTAGTCGTATTACTATTGTTAGTCATATTTCTATTCCTAGTCATTTTTCCATTGTTATTGTTATTATAATAATAGCTGTTATTGCTATTATTAGTTATATTTCTATTGTAATTATAGTTGTTGCTGCATTCCCGTCTGTCTGTCTGTCTGTCTCTCTCTCTCTCTCTCTCTCAACCTAACCAGTCAAGGCAGATGGCTGCTCGAGGTTTCTGCTCTTAAAAGGAAGTTTTTCCTTGCCACTGTCGCAAAGTGCTTGCTCATGGTGGGAATTGTTGGGTCTCTGTAAATAACATTATTAAGAGTAGGGTCTAGACCTGCTCTATATGTAAAGTGTCATGAGATGACTTTTGTTGCGATTTGGCGCTATATAAATAAAACTGAATTGAATGGAATTGAATAATAAACTTCCGGGTTAACAGGAAACAACAAAATAAGATCAATATAACAAATATATTACAAACACAAACTACACATGAACCATACTGTGCACTGGGGTCATTTACACAAGGAATTATTGTTAGTAAAAGGCAATTAACAAGGATATTGAGAGCTTGTGGATTACATCGTCAGCAATATTCTAACTTTGAGGTGCAGTGCACTTCATGCTTCAGTGAGAAAGGCTGGTCTGTTGTGAGGGCTCTCTGTATATACACTTATCTTGTGCGCACAAATTAATCAAAACATGGGAACAAATTAATCAAAACGTGGGAACGAATTAATTAATTAAATCTATCAGAAGAACTGAGTGAATTGTGAAAAGACTCTTTGAAAAGTTAATTTACATTTTAAATGACTTATGACGGCAAATAAAGTCTTCAACTGTTTCCTGCTGTCGGAGGAAAACATATTTTTACTTACATACGTACATACTTTTAACATATTTGCATCTTTTAGCTACAGGTGCAGAGGGAAACCACGAGCAGTGAGCACCACTGCTGAAGGCACAGTGTGTCACGGCTCCAGGGACAGCAGGACTGGACCCAAATACAGATGACAGACAGACAGAGCTGAAGCAGTTCTGCTGGAGCGGAGGACAGGAGGACAGACTCACAGTGATCAAACTGTCAAGCTGTAAAACTGTAAGTTTTAATAAGTGTTTTGTTTTGCAGCTCTGATTCTGGTTTTATTTAACAGGTGAAGAGAATCTAATGCAATGATGATGAATTTTGGATTAACAGTCTCATTCAAAACACTTCACAATATGCATAATTTACAAAGCTGCTCATGTAAAAACGAAAATTAACTGTAAAACATTCTACACCAACATAATGTATTGTGAGGTATTAACAGCTATTTACTGGCAACTCTAGTTCAACTCTAATTTGAATAGAATACAAGATCATGTTGTAAACTAGATTACAATTAATTGTTTTTCTGTAAAAAAACAAACAAGAAATGGCTGTAAGTTATATACAACAAAAACCTGTAAAAGATAGCTACTGAGCAGCAATTTTACAGTACTTTATTGGCAACTTTTTTGCAAGGTATTTACTTTAAATTCTACAGTCAATTATTTACAGTGATATGTTATATTAATGATTATTATTGATTTTAATAGAGCAGATTAGATCCTCAGGTGCCACCTTAAATGTGCCCTGATAGCACGTGTGTTTGCAGCAGGAGATTGATTTTGCTTGCAGTGCAATATGGTGAGCTGAGTATGGTGTCTGCATTTTCATTCTTGAAAACTTAAACAAGAAGCTGTAGCCTACTTTTGACGATCATCCTTTTCTGTGTTGTTTATCCAAATAAAATACTTGAAATCTAACAGATTAAATTCAAGTGTATCACTCCCAAGTTTTATATTTTATTTATTTTCTGATTCACCATCTAGTTAAAAATCTGTGTTAATTGTAGGTCTGAACAACAAAAGAACCTTCTTCATTTAATAGAAGGATTTTCATGGTCTGTTATTTCCCTCATTAACTTTTATTATGGATCAAATTAAAGCCAGAGAGAGTCTGTCATCACAAACATGACAAACTACAAGACCATCTCCCCTGCTAAGGAAAACAAAGACCTGGCTGATGACCTGAATCTTCTACTGCAGGTTTGAGAGGGACATTCACACCCCTCACCCACTCTCTGTTTTTGGAAAGTCAGTGGAAGTGGAACGGTGGAAGTCAGTTAGAGTTGGGGGTGCTGACAGAAAGCCTACATAATGATGTCATATTAAATGCTTTGTATTAGTTTGAATGGCCAACAACATTTTACACCAGTTTTAGACTGTTTTACAACAGACAAGTCAACAGTCAAAGCAGCATATGGAAGTTCACACACTGAATGTAGGTTTATTTCTTATCAGAAGACGATTTATTGACTGAGCCACAGCCACGCTATGTGGGTAGCAATAGAACAAGGCACTTCACAGGTATAATATAGCGTGTAAGAAAATACAAACAAACGATATTTTGGGTACACATCTTAACGGTATACATCTGGTTCCACAGCTCCGCTTCCCGTGGAGTCGAAGAGCGGAATCACGGACAGCACCACTCTGCCATTGCTGACCACATTGTTGTCAAAGGGGGTAAACAGTAAAATCCTGTCACCAGGATTCAAGCACTCTGCTGCCACCTAGTACAGTTATCAAGTGCAGCCCCCTCTTTTACTGCCGCGGCAGCACCGTGGTAACGCGGCAGCAACCGCACGAGATGAAACGAGTAACATCTGTAAAGTATATTTACCTGGCATTATGTCCTAGTTTAGAATGATACTCAGTATGATACCATTAATCTACCCTCAATGTTTTAATAAGGAAAATCCCTAATCAGCGTTCTCAAGACTCAAAAAAATGTATCTAAGTCATTTTGACATCAGTGACCTTTGATTTTTCCGGTACAAAGGTCATTAACGCATAGTGACGTCCCAGTGTGTGTGAAATGCAGTCAGAATCGGCCAGTTTATTCTTAAATCATGGCTAAAAACCTATTTTGAGCTCACAATGACTTTTGATCTTTGACTCAAAACTGTCACCAATTCAGTGTCCTACCAACTGTGAAATATGGTCACAATCTCCTCTTCTGTTCCTGAGTTTTGGCGTTGAATAATGGCCAAAAAAGTGTTTTTTCAGGGCATTATGATGTCACAGTGAAGTTGACCTTTGACCTTTTGGGTGAAAAAATCACTTCATCGTTGTATCCTATTAAACATCTGTGTGAAATGTCATAATTACCATATCAATTCTTGGGACCTTGACCTTTGACAGCTAAACTGTAATAAATTCATCCTTGTGTCAAAGTGGATGCAAAATTTTAAGAAATTCTCTCTGAAGCCCACAGACGGATAGGTGAATAAATGACCTGGAGATAATGCCTCCGGCCACGTAAGCTAAGTCAGTGAACTGACCTTAGTCTCTCCAGTCTACAGTTTGGACTCTCCAGTCCAGCAGACAGCAGCTTCACTCCTGAATCCTGCATGCTGTTGTGAGTCAAGTTCAGCTCTCTCAGATGGGAGGGGTTGGACTTCAGAGCTGAGGCCACAACTTCACAGTGAGTCTCTGAGATTTGACAGCGAGAAAGTCTGTGATGACATATGACATACACAAATATGTTATTATGAAAGAGGACACTTTATATTTACTTCATGCATTTGATGAGAAAACCATTAAACATTTCCTGTTTTGATGAACATTTGCTCTTCGCATCAGTGGTTCAGCTAATCTTATCTCACTGCGTTTGACATGAAACAATAATTCTCATCATTCTCTCTCATACCTGCAGACTTTTAATCTTTGTTTTGCTTTAATCTTTCAGATGAAGAGAGAGAAAATGTAGTTAAATGTAGGCTTCCATAATGTCCACAGTCTGTCAGTGTGATCTGATCCCATGTCTGTCTCCACAAAGTTAGCATGAGGCCTTCTTGATTAGAAAACCATTTTAACAACTCCATGAACAATTACAGCGGGGAAAGATTATCTCTCTTTGTTAGCTACCTGCTACTGTCAGGTTCATGTCCATAAGTGGGAAAATTCAGTGACTGTTTCCAAACGGTACAGAAATGAAACTAATCGCCTTAGAACTGTACATAATTAAATATTAATATTAAATATTCTGATGTGCATGACAGATGCCTGCATGACATTTTGTCGTCAACATTCTTTATGAGCATCTGAAAAACTTATTCAGCACACAAACACAATTAACAAACCAATATGGTTGTATTATTTTCAACATTATGTCATCACAAAGATGTTATCAATGTATCATATATGTATAATGTACATAATAATAATAATAATTATAATAATAATAGTACTCTTTTTTCTAGCTTACAGAGTGCTTTAAAGACACACTGTAAAAACAGAATATATACAAAGCAGTTACAAAATAGAATACAGTGTAATTATAAATAGCTGAGAATGAAAAAAGAATATAAAGAATTAAAACGTATTAAACGCCAATTCTTAAAAATTAGTCTTATGTTATTTAAACAATATTCAAAGTAGAATCCTTAATTCTAGCTGGGTTTTTTTGGTCCATTTTCTTTAAGAAGGGGATGTGGCGTCCCCCAACATCCTCCGAGCTCACTGTGAAATGGCTCCGAAAGCATTGTGGAAAAAAAAATGATAGCAATAACTGCATGAAAGCAATTCTCTAGGACAGAAATCTTGTTGTTTTAAACTCTTAAGCATAGTGGTAAAAATCAGGTATTACCTGTATGTGTGATTATATAAGACACCTTGCAGAACCTAAATGTGTAATAATAACTTAACTGCCTTCAATGACAACCGTAAAATACTGCTATAAGTTGTGATCAAATGCTGCTGTGATAAAACCTCAACCACAACCTCTAAAGTCCTTCATTTGTTTTTCCAGGTATGTATGTCGCCTTCCATCACCCAAAGGAAGATACATGGAAGAAAAAACTGTAAAATGGAAAAAGTACTAGAAATATTAACTTCATTAAAGGCATAACAAGTATGATTTTCCTAAAAAACNATGTATAGACTCATACAAAAATAATCCCTCTCAATCATCACTTATGACCCACTAGAAGTGTGTGGCGGTGTCTGTATCTGCAGAGACCCTGCCCTCTGCCTGTACTTTCTTATTTTGCTGCGTTTGGGACTCTTCTGGGCATCAACCTTTGGGCAGTGGTGTGTAGCCCCCAGCCAATAACAGCACGCAGAATGTAAAAATGTAGCGAACAGTTGCCAGATCGTAAGCACGTGGGACCACCAGAAGTGCATGCACTTTGAGCCACATTCAAACTTTGAATGTTTCATTTACAAACAGCAACTGACAAATCCTAGTTGTTATACCTTTAACGTGACTAAAAACACAACTAAATACAACTGGCATTATTTTTGCTATGAACAAGGGGAACACTATTTTAAGAATGATAAGAACTTCATAATGTTTGTATTTGAAGAACTAAACTACTAATCTTAACTGATTCATAATGTTAATCACATCTGGACTTACAGAGCCTTTCTGCAGTTCCTCACAGCTGGAATTAGTCTCCGTCGTCCCTCCTCTGATGTGTTGTACTTCTTCAGGTCCAACTCATCCAGAACCTCTTCTGACATCTGCAGCATGTAGGCCAGAGCTGAGCAGTGGATCTCAGAGAGTTCCTTCTCTGATCTGTTCTCTGACTTCAGGAACTCTTGGATCTCCTGATGTACTGAGTGGTCGTTCATCTCCATCAGACAGTGGAAGATGTTGATGGTTCTGTCAGGACATATCTCATCACTCTTCATCTCCTTCAGGTTGTTGATGGCTCTCTGGATGATTTCTGGACTGTTGTCTGTCTGACCCAGCAGGGATCCTAAAAGACACTGGTTGGACTTCAGAGAGAGACCATGAAGGAAGCGAACAAACAGATCTAGGTGGCCATTTTTACTTTCAAGGGAATTCATCATTGCTTCCTTCAGGAAGACATCCAGGGATGGGTAACTGTTTTCATACTCCCTCACTTTCCTGAAGTCCTCCGGTCCCTCTGGGTAACAGTCATCAATGAATGGATCGTCATCATCATCATCCCTTTTTTTGAAGAGATTTTCCGGGGAAGCCTTCCGCAACTTTTTGTTGCTGTCCAGGGATGGGTAACCGTTTTCATACTCCCTCACTTTCCTGAAGTCCTCCAGTCCCTCTGGGTAACAGTCATCAATGAATGGATCGTCATCATCATCATCCCTTTCTTTGAAGAGTTTTTCCAGGGAAGCCTTCCGTAACTTTTTGTTGCTGTCCAGGGATGGGTAACCGTTTTCATACTCCCTCACTTTCCTGAAGTCCTCCAGTCCCTCTGGGTAACGGTCATCAATGAATGGATCGTCATCATTATCATCATCTCTTTTTTTGAAGAGATTTTCCAGGGAAGCCTTCTGTACTCCTGAAGTCCTCCAGTCCCTCTGGGTAACAGTCATCAATGAATGGATCGTCATCATCATCATCCCTTTCTTTGAAGAGTTTTTCCAGGGAAGCCTTCCGTAACTTTTTGTTGCTGTCCAGGGATGGGTAACCGTTTTCATACTCCCTCACTNGACATCTTGGTTTTCCAAGCCCTCTGCCCAGTCCAGAGTGAACTTCTGCACGGAGAAGGTTTTTCCAACACCAGCGACGCCGTTCGTCAGAACAACTCTGATGTGTCTCTGTTGGCCAGGTAAGGCTTTAAAAATGTCGTGGCACTTGATTGGAGTGTCATGGAGGGTCTCCACCTTGGAAGCTGTTTCAAGCTGCCAAACCTCGTGTTGGGTATTAACCTCTTCACTCTGTCCTTCTGTGATGTAGAGCTCAGTGTAGATCCTGTTGAGGAGGGTTGCACTTCCTGTTTCATCAGTTCCTTCGGTAACAAATTCACATCTCCTCTTCAGACTGATCTTGTGTTCATCTAAAACCTCCTGCAGACCACTATCTTCTGAAAGAGAAGAAAACATGTGAGACTAAAGAAAAATATTTTGAGAATATGGTGATTATTTTTATGACCAACATTAAAACAAGTAATACAACAAATAAAGAAAGGATTTTGTAAAAGTCTCTGATGTCTATGCTGTACAACACAGCAAATAAACCAATAAGAATCCAGTTTTCAGACATGATGACATCAGCAGAGAGATATACAGTCTTACTTTGTACAGTACTGGTCTGACTAGCTGTCTGTAGTCCAGGTTTTGTTCTGGATCTTTCTTCACACTGGGGACAGGATGAGTCTCCTGATGAAGCAGACTGGTCCCAGTATGAGGTGATGCACTGTCTGCAGAACCAGTGTCCACAGCTGGTAGGGACTAGATCCTTCAGGGCGTCCTGACACAAAGCACAGCAGGACAGCTGCTCCTCCACAGAAACATGACTCCTCTTCCTCTNNAAGACTACAGATGTAAAATGAGCCGCAGTTCATCTGATTTGCATAAATTGCCACTACATAAGCTCTGATGACGGGTTGTTATGACACATGTTGCTCATGTATGGAAAGTAAAAGGGAGCCAAAGACAGTGTTTCCTGCTGCTGAACTTTGTGGGAGATTTCTGGTAAAACGTTAAATCAAGACTTTGAATAGATTATTTCTGTAAATGCATAAAAAGTAATGTAACATTTTTTTATTACTGGCTGCTTCAATCATATCACACTGTACTGGACCATTAAATGGACTGCATCAGCAGTCAGGAAAAATCAGCAGGAGGTACTGAGGAAAACAGAAAGGTCAACTGGTGAAAAATAACAGACTGCGGCTCTTTTGTCTTGTGTTGTGGTGCTGAGCAAAGAGTGTCTTTTAATTTGTGTTATTTTCTCTATGATCGCTTCCCTCTCACTGTTTCAGGAAAACGTTAAAATAAATTGAATGAACATTGCATACTGAATCTTCTTCGGGCCAGCTTACAGTGGAAACCGTCTCCCATGACTCTTTGTGTCTGAGGGTCCAGGTTCATTACTGAAGAGTGGAGGTTCCTCTTTGGAAACGTCACTCTTCGTAGACAGACAACTGGATACTGGAGACTCTGCTCTCTGTCTGTGTAAACAACACATTTTTTACACATATCATTAGTACTTATAAAGAGCAGAGGTAACATTAACATGCCACATGATCATGATTTGGTAATAACAACAAATAGTTATGTTGATTTCCCCATCAACATTTTATCTACAGCTGGAAACATATGTATATTTGTGAGAGTGAAGAGTTTCTACATGTTTAAGGATGATTTACTAAACCTAACACAAAGTCCTACATGTGGGGAGTGAAAATGATTTCAATATAGTAGTTTATTCACTAATACTGACAATGCCAATGAGCACAGCCAGAGTTCGATTAAACTGAAGGCTCTGAACTTGATATTTGGGTTGAAGAAACCTATAAACATATTTCAGAACAGCAATTAAGCTCTTGTTCCAACAAAAAGATCAGTATCACGGCTGACACATATTTCAATGGATTGGTATCTGCTAAAATAAAGCCTGCGTTTCTTTACTGTCCTCTACTGCACTTCTTTACTGTCCTCTACTGCACTTCTTTACTGTACTCTACTGTGTTTCTTTGTTGTACTCTACTGCGTTTCTTTACTGTACTCAACTGCGTTTCTGTACTGTACTCTACTGCGTTTCTTTACTGTACTCTACTGTGTTTCTTTACTGTACTCTACTTCGTTTCTTTATTGCACTCTACTGCGTTTCTTTGCTGTACTGAGAGGACTGAGTACTTCTGCAGTTCCAACAACTCCAACAGAGTGAGACCTCTTTTCTCTAGCTGATCGCGTCATGTCAGTTTCAGGATTCACATTCTTCCAGTTCTGATTCATATCAGATCAATAATTTAAGCTGATCAGCTTAATAGTTTTGAACTA
>NTHP01000083.1:972364-1012056 GCA_003416845.1 Oplegnathus fasciatus
CTACTCGTTATACCTTTAAGAAAATAAATTTTTTGATACCTGATGTCGCTGCAGTTTTGAATTGAAAAAGAAGCTGCCTCCAGGATTTGTCTCTGTCATGCTTCTGACATGCTAAATTTGAGGAAATACACCGACAAAACCATTGCGTAACCTCTCAAAAAGACAGCTGTGTTCCTCTTTCTCTGGAACGACAGGCTATGTGTTCCCTCATACTGTACTGACTTCAAAGGGTTTATGCTCAAATCTGGAGCGCCAGGTGTCAGATGTCCAGATGTTTTTTGCTATCCCTCTCTGCAGCTGTGCAGCGGCACTCTGCAGATCATCTCAACTCCTTGAGCACACACCCAGTGTTTGTTGTTCAGGGAATGTGTGTTCATGTACATGATTCAACAAAAGTCTGTTCAGTGAGTTTCCAGAATCAGGCTCTTGATTATCGTACCTGGACCCAGGATGCTTTTCTCCGTGAGGTTTGGAGTGTGCCTCACGTATTTAACTATACTGCTGATCCTCCCTGAACAAGGTGAGTGTGGCTTTGACTACAGTCTTTTAAAGGTAGCTGAGAACAGTAAACTGAGTGTGAATTAATGAGTGTTAAGGCGCAGATTGAATATAATAGCCTACCAATGAGAACGTTTATCACTCCAGTTATATAACTGTGTCATCTGAAAACCTTTAGTCATTTTCAACTCTCTTAATTTAAATGGTTAAGTAGATCATGAAATTCTGTCATATAAAAAACAAATTGGATGATGCTCGTCACCACCTTTTAGGTGCAGGATATTTTCATACATTGATAATATGTATCTCAACATTCCCATTACTTGTATTAAATGAAGAAGACCTCCTGATTTCTTTGCAAAATAGAGTACCCAGTGTGTTACTGAAAAAATGTTGAGGCAAATCAAAAACAGATGCAAGCCTGCAGTGGACTTTTGGAAGAGTGTGAATATTTCCACACTAAACATACTGGATAAGGTACAGTATGTGTAGAAGGGAATGGAAAGTTTTCTCTTGCTTTGGAGAAATCAGGTTCAAGTTCTTTTATTGTCATATGCACAACAATTACAGTGAAACAGTCATTGGCAATGAAATTCTTACAGTAATTCTCAGGCTCCCTTTAACAATGCTCAAACAATATGTATAAAAACAAAATCATGGTAAGTAAAATAGAGAATCTCAGACAAAAAATAGTGCAGAAGTTAAAATATAAGAATACAATATAATATATAAAATATAATACAATATAATATAATACTGTGGTAGGCAAGTGTACAATAATGATAAAATGAATAAACTGTAATGTTGACATTTTAGGAACAGGTAAGAACAGGGTTTTAGACAGTGCACTAATAAATATATATACTGTGACAGTTAAACAGCTTGTAAACAGGTAGTAAAATAAATTTAAATATATACCCTCCCCTCCAAAAGTATTGGAACAGTGAGGCCAATTCCTGTATTTTTGCTGTAGACTGAAAACATTTGGGTTTGACATCAAAAGATGAATATGANTGCTATCTTCTAAGTTGTGTATCAGATCCAGATGTAAATACCTGGAAATAAAGGCTGAAATGTTGATCTCTTGTCTCATATTCATCTTTTGATGTCAAACCCAAATGTTTTCAGTCTACAGCAAAAATACAGGAATTGGCCTCACAGTTCCAATACTTTTGGAGGGGAGTGTATACACACACGGTGATGTATGCAGGTATAAACTGTAGTAATAAATATATATATCTAAACTGAGATGTAAACAGGTTGCAACCAGTAAGTAATAGTTGTACAAAGTCCTCATGTAGTTGGAGGGAAAATGAGAAACGTCAATCACAGACAGAATGAGGCGGCATGTTTGCGTACAAAGTCAATCACACGAGGTGAAAATTTGCTTCACTTCCTGTCTGAACACACTGGAGCATGGGGATGTACTGGGGCAGACAAAAATGCAAACATATCTTGAAAAATGACTTGAACTTTGAACTAATTCATCTCTGTTGTTCCTCCTGTCATTCAGTCTGTCTGCTACGCTACTGGGGATAGACCCAGAGTCAAAAAGGAATACATTATAAATCCAAGTTGTCATCCCAGCAACACTTTCCAATCACTTTTCAGATTTCTGTTCGGAAAAGCTTTGATCCACTAAATCAAAACGTTTCTACCTGGACTTGAAGAATATTTTCCCTCACAGTCATACTAATGTTACTAATGTTATTCTGCATGTTTTGTGCTGCATTTTAGGGCGTCCTCAGTGTTACAGTCCTATGCCCAGGAGTCCAGGACCCGTCATTCCCCCTTGCTGTACCACGGCCTCAGAGGCCCACATTAAAGAACCCTTTTTTTCCTGCTGTGAACAGAATGGAACCACATTTCCTCATTGTAAAATACATGCATTCATGTAAGAAAAAGTATTAACTCTTAACACAAGCCTAATTTCGTGTCCGTGTTTGGAGTGTGGCGTGTCAGACAAAGGCTGCGTTTCATTAGTAGTTCCACTTCCCCTCATTCACTTTCCCTCAGTCCTTCGTATTATGTAACAGCATACGTCGCACGGAGGTCACTTGGAGAGCAGAGGGAAAGTGGGCGGGGGAGGAGCGGGGAATTGAAATGAAACGCACCTGCCCTTGTACACTTTCAGTCCAAACTATCGTGGATCGACCGCCAGTTGTAGGCTTAGCACTATACTGCTTTTTACAAATCATCAGAAATACCTATTACCTATCATAACTATTATTGCTACGGGTTTATAATATCTTGTGAAACAGCAATTCTTCCATGCATTTACAGATCATTCTGGGAATAAAGAGATCACACAAGCTGAACAGAACAACAATCTAAGTAAAACTATAGTTAGTTATATGACATTTTTCAGTAAAATATGAAGCTATCAAAGAGATTTTCTTCAGAAACTATCTGCTAACTAGGCGAGTGAAACTATACGCATGTAAACTGACCTGTACAGACCTGTAAGATATATTAGAAAACTGAAACAGAAAAGCTGTCAGATAGTGAAGTTTTACGTACATTACTGCCACCTAACCATGGATGTATTTTCTTGCACCAAATGCATAACTGCAATGCAGTTATGTGATATACACGTCTGGAGTGACCATCGTTGTTGACTCGCTCCCTCAGCCCTCCGAGGGTCGATCTCACCAAGTTCACTTCAATTTTAAGTCAAATGGAACGACACTTATGATGGCGGCGGGGATTCCCCGAGGGCAAGTGGCGGGGGGGAAGTCAACAAGGGCATGTTGAACGACTAATGAAACGCAGCCAAAGTCTCATGCAAAGCTAATCATGAGCAGACAAATCAGGAAAAGATGTGAAGGAGAGAGCAACTGTTACAAACTGCTTAAAATGACTAATGTTTATGTTTCCTTGATGGGTGGTCTCTTCAGCGGGGGTTTCTTTCAACAATAACTGTGACTATGAAGCAGTTTTTAGGTTTAGTAGCATAAACTTAAAGCTGCATAATTTTAGATTAACAAAGGATCGAATAACAATATGTAATGTGAAAAGATTTGCTCATAATGATGAACCCACAGAGAATTATCACCTCACTCTGCAGTTCCTCTCAGTTTTGCAGAGCTTTATAGCTTCTTTCAGCTCATTGTTTTGGTTTTCTGGACCGCAACTTTACTGTTTTGGTTTAGTCTCAGCGCTCTCATCAACTTTGTTCCAGCCACGGCAGCTGTTTTCAGATAAAATATCCGATAAACCCAATGTACAGTACCTCCCCAAATAGCACATAGCTGAGCATTTAGAAGCTAAAGAGTACGATGCTTTCCTCAGGAGTTGGTTGAGACCAAAACAGAGCTAAAAGGAGAGTGAATGTTAGACTTAAATTTGCCAGGTAGCCAGATACATGACCCCAAATGAATGCCAAATTATGTGTTCTGGATGTGTAAATAGGCAACTGCTTCACCACACAATCACCACAACAATTTTATAAGATAATAACAATTTTGTGTTTACAGCTTGTTCTGCTGCCTTTAAGAGGCCAAAAAAATCAGTTAATGCAGCTTTAACCAAACCTTAAGGTGGCAGACCACAAAAAACACTCACATGAATTGTTATATATATGTTATATATGTTATATATATGTCTTAGGGCACATTGATGACAATTTTCCTTTTTTTTTCAAGAAAAATGTAATTGTTTCTATCCCCTATTTGTCATTGCAACTCAACAGCTTTACCACTGCGGACAAAACACACTACTGTGTGGATCCAAAAGCCAAATGGCTCAAAAGAAGATTCCAAAGGTTACAGCAAGTAAGTGTGGGAGACACATTTTCAGGTAGAAATTTCACAGAAATAAAAAGTCATGAGCAAATCTTGTTCACAATTTTTTGTTTTTTTTGTTTTTATATTCATGTTTTCTTTTGCATAATTTGATTTGAGTCCTGTATTCCATATTCCTACCATAACAATACTTAACGATGTACATTTACAGCACATTAAATGAGGCCTGAATGGGGGAAATGTGAATTTCTTAAACGTGGGACTTTTCATTTTCCACAGATGAATATGAATATTGTTTTTCTCCACAGAGAGGGATCTGTTGCTACCGCCTCTGAAAGGCCTTTAACAGCCGACATGAAGATGATGTCTCATGACCTTCTAAGCAGAAATCTTCAGATTGGCACAATTTTTGTCTTTAATATTCTTAATTTACAACTTAGATCAAATTGTTTTTTTGCTTTGTTTTTAATACATATCAAGATATGAACTATGTCTAAAATAAAATAATCATTTTGGTCAAGTCGTATATAAGCTGTCTTGGTGCCATTGGTACATGGATATATATTTACACAAACCTTGAAAATCTGTAAAGGATTTTGACATTAAAATAAATATAATAAAGTCTTAATGTTTAGAAAAAGAAATATTTAGACCCCTGATTTAGTAGTAGTTTTACAGTTTTAACATTATGACCACAATAAGAGGCCTGTTTACTGTGTCATGCCTTAAAGGATAAGTCTGGTGATATTATTCATTTTTCTTATGATGAGTAAATCCCATTAAAAGACCAAAAAAACATGGTATTTATCCTCCAAAGTATTTTCTGTGTAGCCAAAACCCGACATATCTCATTCCTCTGTGCCTCAGTGCTCCATTGATATCGAAAAACTATTAAAAACACATTGAGGTACAGCGTTTTACTGGGTGACATGTTCCTTCATTACGATGAACACTGGTACTGTGGTTTATTTTGAGTCCACACATACACACCATCCTGCTACTGTAAATGCTTACTAGCAAACCAAATCTGCAGCTGAAAATAGTCCCTATAACAAAAACACAGTTTCCTCCTGTTTGAATAACATTTCCTTAAAACTACCATACCCAGCTGTTTGGAGCTGAACACATTGTTGGTTCTGGTCATTTTGTGGGACTTACTGACAATAACAGAAAGACAGAAATATTATACCTTCCAGTGACTTGAAAGTCATTTAAAGGCCCTTGAATATCACAGCATACAACTAATTGTGTTCGCTAAACTTCCTGTGGTAAGTTTCAGGCATTGCTTGTTAGAGTCATGAGTCTTGAGAGTCGGCTGGCTAGTAGTAGTGATGCTACACCCAAACTAGACTACTTGGCACAGTATTGAGTTTTTCAAAAGCAGAAAGCTTCATTACATCACTCTCATATCAGAGGTGTCGCGACTCTGTTTAAAAGTGGTCAGTTTTTGTTTTTTAAACCTTAAAGTCACTGTGAAATGTCAGTGACAGCATCTTTAACTTCTGTAATGTGTTAAGAGAGATTTAAATTAAATCCTTGAAATGTGATTAGATTGCGAACGAGCTTAGCGAATATAGTGCGATACTGAGCTGTGGAAGGATACGGAGCTGTAGGTCTACTCACCTCCACACATACACCTCCCTCGCCTGTGTTGTTAGCAGGAGCAGGCAGATAGGGTTGAATGAATGAAGTAGACCTCAAACACATTGTTTGCAAATGTAAACAAAGTTTTTGCCAGCTGAAATCCAAACTCCTCTATGCTCTGCTGGCTAGCCACACTAGCTAACAGCCAAGGGTGGTTTTATGTCCATCCATACAAATGCAATACCAATAATTGACCAGCAGATGTCGCCATTTCGACTTTATCAAATGCTTTGAAACAAAGAACACATTTGCAACACAGTTGCTTCATCGTGATTCAGTGTTTCAGAAAGCTTCAATTCTCCCATCACCATCTAACAGAAGCAGTTTTAGTCCCAGTCCATGTTCCTCAGGAGGTAAAGCTTTACTGGATCTACACACGCAATCCTTTAAAACAAGAGTCAATCAACATGCACAGTTTAGTTTAAATACAAAAGATTTATTGACATGCCAAAACAGCACCTCCATATATTATACATTTTATCTTATATACACAAAAGGTTGATAAAATTAGTTGGTACTCTGTAACCTCAAACTAAGGCCACAGTGCAAACCACAATGTCCCCTTGTAGGCCTGCATCCTCAAAGTCTTTGAAGGCATTCTTCTCAGCTTCACACTCACACCAGTCATTTCCTTTAACATGCTTTCGTAGGACTTGTGTCGTCAGGGTTTAGTGTCTCTGTCTGCCTGGCTGGGAGGAGGATCCATCAGGTCCTTGAATCCCAGTTTCTCCAGAGGCTCCTTGGCCATCAGCTGACTGAAAAACACAAGACAACAAGGAAATTATCCAGCTCTGATGAAAATGATTGTTGTTTAAAAGTATAACTACAGCCACCAGATATTAGGATTATGAGAAGTGTAGGCAGTATTTTTAATGAGGTTTCTTACTGGTCCATCCGGCATTCCAGGTAGTCTTTGGACTGCAGTCGGCACTTGGAGCTGTCGAAGCTGTTGTCTCTCAGGCATCTCATAAACGTTTCCTTGAAGGCTTTACACTCTCCTGAAATAATAAGGCACATTCAGCGTGAAGGTTTATGCATTAGACATTATTCCCTGACATACTGTATGTTTGAAAATGTCCAATGTATTTATTACTATTGTAATGGTTATTAATGATTCCCTGTGTATGCAATACTAATCTGTGGTACTACTACTGGTATTATCTCGAGTTGGTTGTAACCACACAAGACCAGGACGATATCTTCAACCACACACACCTGAGTCCGTTTGATTCTGTTGTACCTGACAAAGAGCCAATTTGGGCTTAAAATATTGTGCTTTATTTTATGTAGTAAAGAGGATTTTTGAACAGGAGCAGTGTTGTGAGTCCTTTGCGAGATGTAATTCGCAGTTATAGTTTGTTGGACTGTGTGTGGATTCACACTGATTGTTAACTCAGGAAACGGGATTATGTATCAGCTCAGCCACACTTTGTGCCAGTCGTATATTACTATCACATCCGAGTCACAGAGCTGCAGTAAGCATCCGCTTTTCCAAAAAATAAATAACCAGCGATCTCAGAAAAACCCGGCTGGTTATTATACAACACTTCCTGCTGTTCTGCAGGGATTTCCAGAATCCTCAAACAGTCTTAACAATCCGGATGAAAAAATATGTCTGCTGCATAGATATAAATATATATAATATTAGGGCTGCAACTAACAATTCTTTTCATTATCGATTAATCTGTCGATCATTTTCTCGATTAATTGATTTGTCGTTTGGTTCAGAAAATGGTGAAAAATGTTGATCACTGTTTCCCAAAGCCCAAGTTGACATCCTCAAATATCTTGTTTTGTCCACAACCCAAAGATATTCAGTTTACTGTCACAGAGGACTAAAGAAACCAGAAAATATTCACATTTGAGAAGCTGAAATCAGAGAATTTGGACACTTTTTCGTAAAAAAATGACTCAAAAGATTAAAGATTAATCGATTATCGTAATAGTTGGCGATTAATTTAATAGTTCACAACTTATCGATTAATCGACTAATCATGGCAGCTCTATATAATATATTTCTACCTATGGTCTGCTGCACCATAAAAAGTATTTCCCAAGTTGTGACTGTATTTCCTGTCCAGGTACGTCTCCCTGCTCATTTAGTACGACACAGAAAAAACTAAACACATTATTTTGTATGAAAATATAAATATATATATATAAAATATATATATATAAAATAACACCAATCCAAACAAATAGGCCTACAAGTAATAATAACAGTTTTATTTTGCTTTATCTGCAACTTAAGAAATGTGTTTATGGTGCAGTGGAGTCATTTTTTATCCAGGAGGTTAAAAGAGTATTTGAAGGTTCTGGAGAAACCTTCACAGTGTTGCCTAAGTGTGATTAAACGACCCTCTGCTGCATCTTTTTGAGAAAGTGATGGTTAACTTCCCACTGTGGCTCAAATGCACCATTAATGTGCGAGAAGCACAAACTGGGCCTGAACTGGCATTCGCTACTTCATTAATCAAAAGCAAGATGTCTCTTCATTAAAATGTAACATAAGTAAGTTAACTAATGTAGCGAGCTGCATGAAGACGAGAGGGGCAGTTTTAATCACTGTGTTATTCAACAGGACAGTTTGTGTCGTATCTTACCGAAGTGATCCAGAGGGAACGCGCCTTTGTCAGGAGCCCGCGGTTTGAAGCTCTTCGAGCCGAAGTTCATGGCGGTGGACATGATTTAGTTTAAAGAGCCTGTTTAAAAGGCTGCGACTCTTCAGTACAAGCACTAACCAGAGAGCAACAGCAACGAGCACTGTACGTGACCCTGTTGTCGCGCAAATGTGACGTTTTGTTTCCGGGCCGTCGCGACAGACAGACATTAGTAGTCGAGTGAATCGCATTGATGATCGATCAGGTTTTCGATTAAGTCTTAAGATTTTTACAAAGAAACAACAAATCGCCATCAAATATTAATACACAATCTAATAACTAATAACCCTACATGAATGAAGGGGAAGCAAGATGACACAACATGGCCCGATGATAAAATAGGAATCTCACACTGACACCAAAGGAAATAAGATGAATCATTAAATACACTCCGATACTGTTGGGAACTAGGCCTACAAAATAAAACTAACTTAGTGAGAGTCTACTATAAGACAGAAACACACAGGAGTTATACATGAATCTTCCTCTGGCTGCATTTTTCTCTTTATAAATGAATTTTATACACTTAAAAACTGGTGGACACTAGCTCATGAGAAATAAAAAATAGCCTGTAATTCCTATAAACTGAGGAAAATCCTACTTCTATAATCCTAAACATAATATAAGGAATACCCTATATTTGAAAACCACAAAAAATAAAAGTAGTAATACAACAATATTCACTCACTAAAATGTTTTATTCTTTTTTATTTATTTATTTATTTTTTCCCCCCACTTGAATAATGTTATTCATATTTAAATCTAATACCTCTCATATTTTTTTTTTCTTGTGCATTAGTCTCAAATTGTTTACTGCCAGCAGTGGTGGAAGAAGTATTCTAATCTTTTACTTGAGTAAAAGTACCAATACCACAATTTAAAAATAAGTAAAAGTAAAAGTACGTAAGTATTATCAGCTAAATATACTTAAAGTATAAAAGTAAAAGTACTCATTACATGCCAAATGGGCCCTGTCAGTGTTATTTTTATATGTTATACTACTGGATTATTATGCAGGCAAGCAGCATTTAAATATTGTAGCCGACCGAGGTAGAGCTAATTTTACTCATTCTATATAGGCTACTGTCAGGTGGTTTCATTTACGGTATAACAGTGAATTGTATTTTATGGGATCAGTATAGGTTTTTTAAATCCTAATCTGCAAAGTAACCAGTAACTACAGCTGTCAGATCGATGTAGTGGAGTAAAAAGTACAATATTTACCTGTGAAATGTAGTGAAGTCGAAGTATAAAGTCACATAAAAAATACTCAAGTAAAGAATTGTACTTAAGTACAGTGAGTAAATTCACTTCGTTACTTTACACCTCTGACTGCCAGTCACCTAAAGCACCAAAGGGGGTATAGCCTACAAACAAAGACTAATTTGAAGTTTTATCAGGGACAAAGGGGGCTAAAGAAATAGTTTTTGGGATGCACAGCTGAATGTGTTCTGGTAGTCCACCGCTGGATGTCTCACTTTCATAAGATGTGAGACTGGATGGAGGGGAGAGAAGACAGACAGGCAGGAGGGAGGAGGAGGAGGAGGAGGCGATGGTAACATATAGGCTTGATTATTATGCAGTCAGTGAGACTCGGTAATAGAGCTATCAGTGAGTGAGAGACACACACACACACACACAGAGTGAGAGAGAGGGAGAGAGAGAGGTTTCCTCCAGCATCGGCTCGGATCGTTCAGTCTCGTCCAGCCTTTTCTCTCTCCAGTCTCTCTTCTCCACTTCAGATCGTGAGGTGACAGGTGATCCGGCAGTCTGTCTGTCTCTCTGTCTGTCTGTCGGACTCCAGCAGCGGATGTTCTTGGTCAGGCTTCTTCCCACCGCGGTGAGGCTGGACGGATAAACTCACCATGGCGCTGGAACCGGAGGGGAACAACCGGCTCCTGCAAGACGTGCTGGCGAGACCGGGCAACGAAACGTGCGCGGACTGCGGCAATCCAGGTAAGCGACCCCCTCAGACCCGCCGTGCAGAGCCGAGCCGGGCTCCGATGTGGCCAGTGCATGTCTCAGCTGCTGTGCACAGTGTGGGCGAACGCGCCAACTGGTGCTCCCAAACCCAACAAGTCTGAGTGAATGTGGTCCAGATATGATGACAAAGGCCTGGCAGGACACATGCACCTGAAATCACCCTTTATACAGGTGTAATAAGGCCCAGCAGACTGGACTCTGGGCTTGGTCTGAGCCATAAACACATAAAACACTCCTATGTGTGTCGTGGTGTGTGAAGGTGCACCAAGACATGTCAACTATCTCCTCCTCAGCTGCTACTGTTGTTACTGACTGTGTGTGTGTGTGTGTGTGTGTGTCCTCATGTTCTACACTGTCAGCAGCCTCCGCACAGCTTGCTCAGTAATTATTGGTGTGTGCATTTTGGTTTTACATGTTTGTTTTCCATTTACACGACACTCATTTCACCTGGGTTGTGTTATTCTCTATTAAGCAGCTTCATCCCTTTCTTCATCTCTCCATCCTCTCTCTCTCTATCCTCTCCCCATGCATTCCCCCCTTTAATCCTCCCTCTTCCTCCTCCCCCCCTCCTTTCTTCCCACTGAAATGGCAATAAACCAGTGAGTGGCCACAGAGGCTCCAGTTCGGGCCGCACGCCCAGTGTTTGGAGCCGAGCCCGCCCAGGATGCCTGTTCCTTGGCCCTGGTTACGGCTCCTCTGAGGACTGGCTGTAGTGGAGCAGCTTTTTGGAGCCAGAGGCGCTCTCGCAAATTTAGATTTAGCCTTGTCTGAGCGGTGGACACTCGAAGAGGGATTTTCATTTTGACCAGAGGGTGTTACCTTGTTGAGAAATAAGCAGGGAGATGGCTCTCGTCGTGGGTTGCTGCTGTACGTTTGCTGAGCTTTAAAGTATCTGAAATTTTTATGTGGCCTTTTGCTTCTCAGTACCACCAACTTACATAACGAAGCTCAGCCTATAGCCATAAAAGCTTTTACATAATAAAACAGTTTTATCTGCTGATTTATAGCCATGCAAGTGGCTCTAACGATGGCGATGTCAGTCTGTCAGTCAGTCACTTTGGTCCAGAATGAAATATCTCCACGACGATTGGATGGATCGCCATGCAAATTTGTTAAAGACATTCATGGTTCCCAGAGGTTGAATCCCTCTGACTTTGGTGATCCCCTCACTTTTGTCCAGTGCCACCAGCAGGTTAAAGTTTTTACTTATCCTGTGAAATATCTCAACATGTACATGATGGGCTGGCACAACATTTTGTACAGACATTCATGGTTCCCAGAGGATGTATCCTAATGGCTGATGAGTGAAATGTTTCGACAACTATTGGATGGACTGCTATGAAATTTGGTACATTCACATTCCCCACGGGATGAATTGTAATCCCCTCATTTTTGCTCTATTGCCATCATCAGGTCATACCAATACTTTGGTTTATGACCAAATACCTGCAAAACTAATGCCATTCCCATCAGCCTCAGCTGTACTTTGTGTTTAGGGCTACAGTAATTAGCCACCACTGCAAGTGCAGCCTCACCGAGCCGGCAACAGACTCTTAGTCTTGTTTGGGGAAAATTGGCACAATTACCGATACTCATATAGCCTTATTTGACCCTTGGGATACATTTTTTATGTAGTTTCCCTAAGCTGTTCTGCAACGAGCCACAGTGCTTACAGGAAACACTGGCTCTGATTGTTCCCTTGCTGAGATTGTTTGTCAGTTTTGCTTGGCAGTTATGCCACTTTCACCTTTGCAATCATTACAGAATCAAATTTAGCCTCTGTGAAGCGACGGTGGGACAGATGTTCTGTGTTGTGCAGCAGTTGCAGACTAGTCAGAAAAGCTGGTAATTGCGGGGTGAATGATTGATCACAGCTAGGATACTCTCAGCTGGTGAAGTGACTCATATGTGCTCCCTTATCCCTCAACAAGTGCCGAGATTCCCTTGAGCAAGGCACTTCAAACACAACTGCCGGTGAAGCTGCTTAGTGGTCAACAGTTTTATCTCCAACGACTGCTTTCTCCCATATTTGCATCCGAACACTGGGCTCATTTCGTGAAATTTCCGGAGAGCAGGCTGCACAGATGAAAAGTGTTAGGATAGCCATCCATCCGTCAACCAGACCGTTATCTTTCTCCCTCCTCTGCTACCAGATCAGGCATACCCAGGCTCATAATTCATATCTCATAATGGTCAAGATATGAATTATTGATGCTGGTTCGGCGGCTCTTTCACAGATGGGGACAAGATCTTATCTCAGTGGCTTTTTCAGGAAAACATCACAGTTTCATTACAGCTCAAAATACCACAAATCATCTCAACAGAGCAAAGTAAACAGACAAACATGTATTGTGCTGGAGTAAGTGTGAGCCAAGGACGTAAGGAGGATAGTTAGGGAGGATGTAACAGGTAGTGAAGGCCTATAGATATATACTTCATACAGTTCTTCTAGTTGCCTTTAATTGGGGCTAATGATAGTTGTGTGTGTTTGTAATCTGATTACATTACCCAGATTACATGTAATCAGTTGCTGCCCCACTTTCTCAATCAAATAGTTTCTCAATTATAGAGGTTCATTTGTTAAAGTGGCTGTGTGCAAATGATTGCTAAATATGTAACATCCAGGCTACAAAAAAGAAAGAACTTGACAAAAACTGGCTGTTATGTGGGTGTTGGGGATTTCAGCAAAGTTATAAATAAATGTTTCAAGTCTGAAAAGGTTTTTTCTTGAAGTAGTAGGTTACTTGACATGGTAAACCATAGCTTCCCAGCCTGGGGTTGGGAACCCCCACCAGGTGTCGCATGATGAGTCAAAGGGGTCTCTGGATGATTAACGGCGTCGCAAACACGTTTCTACGTTTCTTTTCCGTCCCTTTGCTTTGTTTCATACTGTATTGTTTAATACTGTAGACTTTTATTTGCCTCTTTTTGATCAAGGTGCTCACAACTCATAGAACCTGTACATGGCTTTGTGTCGAGGTTTCACAAGCAAAAGGTTTGGAACCACTGCTGTAGTCTTGTCTCTACTAAAAAACTACGTCCACACTAAGACCTCTAATTTGTAAAACGCTGTTTTCCTGTGAGCGTTTCCAGGTCGTCTTTAATGAAGAACTCTTCCCACAGTGAAATGCCTGAACAATAAAAACACGGCTAAATCTCTTCTTCTTCAGCTAACAAACTGCACGTCACAGCCAACATCTGGTAAGGAGCGGGACGGACAGCCTGGCTGACCGAATTATTTTATGACTGCAACGTCATCTGACAAAATCAACATAAATACAAGTTAATGACAACAGATGTATGACTGACTGTATCTTCATTTAAAATGAGCAATTAGTTAGAGAAAGTTATCTTCTTAACTTTAAGTACCCTCCTGTTCTCTGCGGTCACTGCTGTACACTGTGTTGTAATGCAGCTGAATTCACAATTTACTTCTCATTTACATATTTTTCTGTTTCTAGTGTCAGACACCTGAACGAGTATGAAAGAACGATTTAATCGCAGCCCATAAACACAACCTGTTAACCAGCAGAAAGCCCCTGACCCTCACTGGGCTGGCTTACGTCATCGTTTTGCAAAAGCTCAGTTTTCCTTGTACACTCTAAAACAGCAAGCCGGTGTTATAAGATTTATTCACCCTGGAGGCTGTTTTGGAAAAGCTCCGTTTTTGGGTGAGAAAAACGCAGTTTTAGTGTGGGCGGCGGGCTGAAACACAGAGAAAAAGATGAATTTAAAAATTTAACTGGTTTAATTAATTAATTAATTAATTTATTTATTTGACAGGGACGATACATGTAAGAATTGTGACATTTAAATAAAATGCAACAGATGCAGTGTATATAGGACTTCTAGCTGTTGCTAATTTACAGTCCTTGTCCCTGGTTAGGCTTTTAAGGCATAAAACACATAATACAACATTCGAATGCAGGCATACTGACTGACAATAACACATAGGCAAACAACCACTACAAACAGTAATTGAAACAACAATGACTACAAACGACAATTAAGAACAAAAAAAGAGAAATTCAGTATGTATGCTATATAAACCCTCTATTGTATATGATCTGCAGGCTTACAGAGTAAAGACAGACTATCACACCATCAACAGTGACCTGGCTGTCCTCCTTCACCCTTGTCTTATCTTCCCATCACAGATACAACGTCCACTAAGTGGACAGAAAGCCTGCTGTAATTGGTCTGAAAACACAAAGTGGCAACACTGCTGGTGCCTTTTTTTGTGCTTAGTCATTCTTACTCTGCCCTTCCTTACCTTTGCCTTTTTTTTCTCCTATCTTTTCTCTGCTGGTGTGCTCAGATGAGACCGCCGAGAGGCTGAGCTGGGAGCTTATACGGCAGGGTTTCTCTGTAGCTCAGCAGCGCCGCGGTTCTGCCCTTCGCTAAGGACACACAAATGAGTTATTCCCTCCGGAGAGAAGCCTCAGCAGACCTCTGAGGTGTGAGGAAGGTGTTTGTCGAACAGCAAAAACAGCAGGAACTATGATGAGATAGGAGGGGGTTTAGGCTGGTATGGCAGCTTGTGGCTTTCAAGACTATTTTTTTATGGTTTATAAGGGAAAGTTGAAGAAAACAACTCTTTTTTTTCTGGATTTCCCATTGCAACCTAATGTCTTGATCAAAACTGGTGTGAATAAGGGAGATATAGCCCTAGCCTATTAAAGCACTGGTAATGTGTTTGCTGTGCAAGTTGAGGCTTTTATTCTGAGAGACAACATTCAACCTTTGTATCCTCCCCATGCGGTAAATTGATGGACACACCTCGCGCTCAAAGCTAAAGCATTTTATACCATTGCTATCCACTTTATTCCTGTCCCCATGATATCCTGCGTGAATTATGGGTGTGACTTCCAGTCATTCCTTTCACTGAACCAACGTGTGCAAGAGTTAACGGTATGCTACAGGTGTCTTCCCTTTTCTTCGAGCTTTTCAGGGAAATACATAATGTGGGAATCACGGGATCGTTCCTGTCAGGCACAGTTTTCATCGCCTACCAAAAGAAGATTAATCGAAAAGAACTGACTTGGCTCTATGTTTGCTTTTAGACAGACAAGGTTGTGTCCCAACTCCTTTAACAAAACACACCTGACCTTATTACTATGGAGGTAGTTTTAAGACTCAGAGCTTTGCAGGTTACTCTTTGGAAAATAATAATAAAGGAAAAACAACCGAATGAGGGAGAATTTTACTGCCTCAAATATATACTGCTTCATATCAACCGGAGTTGGATTTCTACAATATGTTATATTAATAATATTTATTTGAGCATTCCCTCTTGGTTCGAGGGAACACAACATCCTGAGGCAACCATTTTACGTGGAACTGGATGCACTCATCGTCTACAAAGGATTTTCAAAAGCATCATGTCAAGTTTTTGCCCCTAGCCACAGAGGAAGTTGCCTACATATTGGAGACACAGAGGTGAATCCCAGTGGTAAACTCAGGCACTTTTAATGATACAAGTTGCCATTGTCTTTAGACCTGGGGGAAAGATTTTCCTTGCTTGACAAACAGGCAATGTAAACAGGCAATGTATCACATGTTTCAGCAATGACTTGCTTACACCCTTGCACATATGTATTCACAACCAGGTGCTATCCAGTAAAATTACAGTGTTTTACTGTCGTCCACCGGGAAACTCCACTGGAGAAATTCAGGGTTCTGATAAGTATAGTGGAGCAAGTCCTTGATACATAATAAGGGGCAATTTGAAATAAGCCCTAACATGGATAGGAAGCCAGCGCAGGGAGGCTAATTCTGGGGCTGTATGGCTAAAGCCAGGTGCACACCATACGATATCACAGCCGATTCAGGCATCCCAGACGGTCCCAGACGACTTTTCAAGATCGGAGTAAAAACAGCACGTCTTTGCTCGCCACGACCCCATCTCCCGATGCAGCCTGGGGCCGTCTGGGATGTCCAGATCATTTTCCAATATGCTGGAAATTTTTGTTGTTGCTCTTGTAGTGTGAGAGGGCATAGCGAGCCGATTTGTCACTCTGGCTTTCCATATGGCAGGGGGCTATAGCTCCGCGAGACCCAACCTACGAGACTTCAGCGTGTCGTTAACTTCCGTTTGAAGTCGGGCACTCTTGAGACTCTGCCGTCTCTTGTCGTTGAGTCTTGTAATGTGCCTCATCCTGAAGTGTGTGCACTGTTACGACGTAAGATGGACTTCAGTAGCTCGGTAGCTCGGATAATGTGAGATGTATTGCAACATTTGGTCGTGTAATGTGCGTCTGGCCTAAGCCTGCCAACTGGTTAGAATTCGTGCTGTATTTTGCATGGGCTGGAACCTGGAAAGGGTATTCAAGGCGGAGAAAAGGCCATTACAACGGACTAGTCACGAAGTTAGAAAACTATGAACTTACTGTAAGAAGCAGTATCCATCATCCAACAGTCTAATCCTTATTTACAGTTGTGAAAATAAGAAAATGTTGTTTTATTATAATGTTCTTGAAAGTTAGATCGGCTCCAAATGTTGCTCCCAGGGTTTTAGGTGGCATAAAAATGGAGAACCTTTTAAAGTTCAAAGTCAAAATGTAGTGACCTTTGTTTCTTAAGAGTAACTTTTCAGGTGTATCTACATTTAGGAGAAAATTTGTCATCCAGCTTTTAACGGCTAAGAAGCATTTTAAGCCATGAATTAGGTTACTGAAGGGGAGCACAGTGTAAAAACAAGACCGTATCAGGTCCAGCTGAGGGATGAATACTTGAATGTATGGATGAACTGATATCATTAACCAAGATAAAGTATGACGTATTTGCTAGAATGGACCTAAATGAACAGTGAGCAACTCAAGCTTACGAATAACACAGTTTACAAGAAGAACGAGGGGAATATTTTATCATTTATTTTATGCTGCACTTTGATCAGGGAAGTTGAGGTCAACCCACACTAAATCAGCAGTTCGAAGAAACCAGACAGTGACCTTCAATCTGTCCGTTTCAGCAACCTATAGTACATATTACGCAGATAGATTTGGTGAACAAGGATCTGCTGTTTGGAGGAACTCTCAAAGAATCCGAGCAGCAACAAGGATTCTGCCGGGAGAACTAATCTAAATACAATAAACACAAATACAAACTAAATACATACATAAGGAGGAGGTTGGGGTGGTGGAGGGAGCTGCGGTGGTGAACAGAGTTGGAACAAAGCTATAGATGAGAGTGGTCAGTGAGTAATAGTTGTGGTTATAATGACCATACACCTCCATGAATATGACTGGACATTTTTAGTCAGCTGGTGGCCACGCAGCTGATGAGTGAGCTACTGAAGGTAAAGCATGAACGAAGCAGCTGATGCAAGCGCGACTTCAGTGCTCTGCCTGAACTAATGCAATGCTCCACTTAAGCATACCACAATCTTGGTGATTATATGATAGTACTCAAATGATTTAGTATTCAAATGTACTTAATGTATCAAAATAAAGAGGATGTGTGGCTTTGCTTTTACAAAAAAATTACACTCAACAAACGAAACATGCTGTTTGGAGTCAAGGGTTACGGACATAATGTGCAAAAAAACGAAAAGGGAAGCCAAGGCACTCTGAGTTCTGATTACAGTGGCGTAGCAGACACATTTTCTTGAACAGACTGTGTCATGGTGTAAGACGAAATCCAAGACACTTAAAGCTAAAGATACATTTCAGCTGTGTGAATGGGAATCAGGAGGAAAGCAGCATGCAGGGAATCAATTAGGAAACATTGTGAGAACCTACCCAATAATGATGATCTTTCTCTCTCCATGGCAGCAAGTAATATTACACTAATTGCAGCTATATACAGACACAATCCAACAGATTCAAGAGGAACCCTGAGTGAGCAGACTGTATTTAATGTTGTCATTCTTGCAAATACATTCCATCCGAAAAGTCAGCCTTTAGAAATGAAGGAAACCTTGATGATTTTCTTATAAAAGCTTTGGCCATTTTCACAAAGCCAGGGCCAAGTTAAACACAAGTTATGTAAAATCTAAGACTGTATCTGTATACTGCTGCAGAAATAAAATACTGTGCTTGTGCCTGAGGGGTTTAGCCAAGACATGAGAGGGTCACAACCTCAGCTGGCCCCGCTGTCTGGTCATTAACCCCGCCATGACGCAGCCACTGACAGACTGATGTGTATACGTCCAGACATACAAATGAAGCGCTGCAGATGCAGAAAAGCGCCTGCGAACAGGCACAGGGGCTGCCATTGTATAAATGCCCCCTCATTCATTTATCCTGCATCTGCCTTGCAGTAATGCCACAGGCACTTCTTTCTTCAACCTTGTGCGGTCGAATCAAGAGCCCTGTTGTCTCTCGCCCTGCAACTCCTGCAAAACTTGACTTTTCTCTCAACAATTCCTGGGAGACGGAGCCAAGCAGCTCTTTAACAAACACGCCTCAAACAGCATACGCGCTGTGAAGAAGAAAAAAAGAGAGAAAGAAAAATCCAGCAGAGTCACACCACATCAGTTTTCCACCTCCTGTTCGCAACGACCGTTCATCTGTTGTTCACAGTAATCCTGTTGAGAAACATCTTCTCCGTACATGTAGAGGAGGAAGCCCTGTGTGTGTCCATGCTTCTGTGTCTGTGTGTGTGTGTGGTTAGTTAGTCATGCGGCCACAGTAATCTCCATGAGTGCTGTCTGCTTCTCTGTAAGGCCTGACTCAGACAGCGATGACCTCACTGCTGAACGGCTGGTTGTGTGTTTTTGTGTCAGCAGGGTTGCGTGTAGGTGTGTACTTGCGTGTGTGTATGTGTGTTGCTGGCAAAAAGGACGTGTAACGGATGAAAAAAAAAGCAAGAGGTTTGATTTCTTCACATCTCTAGTGCTTTGTACTCGATCGCAATCCAGAATGATTAAAAGATGAGTTGACATTTATACAAATATTGCCTGCTTGTCATGGGGTTAAAAGAGATCAATCGAAGGAAGATTATCGCAGATGCCAGTAACACCCTCAGGGGATCTTGTGAGCTCCCATCATCTCTCTGCACAATAAAGAACCCACACTCTTCCTCTCTTCCCTTCCTACCTCTCCTCCTCCATCACCTCCTCATCTCTGAACCTCTCCTCTCCGCCGCCGCTCCCCAGTCAGGCTCTGTGGCATCTCCATCTATGCTTTCTCCAGCCTCAAGAGGACAGAGAAATGCAAGAATAGTATTTTTTTTGCCCTCTTCCCCCCCCTCCTCCTCCCTCTCTCCGTTGGCTCTCATATGACTCCCTTGAGTACTACGCACTCTTAACTGCGCGTGCATGTGTGTGTTCACATGGCTGCGGTGCACCACGCTGAGGGCCTCCTCGTGTGAGAAATGGCAGCTGCAGAAAGAGCGAGATGGAGAGAGAATCTGGTGACTTTTGAGTGTTTCCCGTTGAGGACATGGTGCTCTCAGTCGCTTGTGGCCATGCATACACTATGCATGTTAACACGTGTGCAAATATATTGTACAATATACACACACCTATTCCAACATCATGAATACAGCCTCCCTGATACACTGGCATGACTGATGTTATACTGTAGGCGGATTTTAGCTTATCAAGGTTTTATTGGCTTATACTGTATGTCAGCAGAAATGCCAAAGATTTGTTTGGGGTACTGTAAAACTCTTAAATGACCACATTAAACGGATCTTTATCAAAAATGTTGATATCAGCTGTTTACGTATAAAAAGAAAAGAATATTAGCTGATTTAACGTCATCAAACAAATGTCAATATCAGTATTGGCCAGTATTAATAATGAATGCCATGATTATGAACCAAAAAACTAAAGAATAATTTGGCATTTTCTATGGATTTCTGTGCTGAAACAATTAATCACTAAGTCACTTGACAGAAAATTAATTAGCAACAGTTTTGATAATCGATTAATCGTTTGTGATTTATTTAGCAACAAGGCTAAGAGTCTATAGTGACTGCAGCTATATACAGACACAATAAAATAGAACAAACTATATACTGTGAGGCAGTAAGTAGGCACATTGGTTCTTTGAGCTAAATGCTAATTTCAGCATGCTAATATGCTCACAATGACAATGTGTGTTAGACGCACCCCGTGCTTTACAATGTGAACATGCTGATGTTTAGCAGGTATAATGTTTACCATCATGGTTCAAAGTTCAAGGTTTTATTATCATTATACAATACCGGTTTGCACAATGAAATGCAGTTGTAGCCCACTCCATGCTATACACACAGAAAATGTGTAAATAGATATTCAAATATTTAAATTAGAATAGAATATAAACAATAAAATAGAATAAACAAAATTACTAAACATACAAAAACTAAATTATATTTACAAGGAATATATACAGTTGGGTATATACATATATAGACATGCAAAAAAATATATACAGTATGTGTAATATCAGTGTAATATGAGTGTTTTAAATGATAGTGCATATAGAAAGACTGTTAAAGTGGGAATGAGGGAAGTGTAAAAGGTGGTGGTATGGTAATGTGCAAAACCAGCATAACAGGAAAGTTCCATTTTACCACGTTCACCATCTTAGTTTTGCATGTTAGCATGCTAACATTTGCTATTTAGCACAGCTGAGGTTAATGGGAATGTCATAAGAAATTTGGTCATAAACCAAAGTATTAGACAAATTAAAATTTTGACTCGATGATGGCGCTAGATGGAAAATCAGGGGATCACCAAAAGGATCACATTTCATCCTGAGGGGAACATGAATGCCAAATTTTTGTTTGTTTGTTTGTTTTATCATAGCAAATTAAATATACTTGTCAAATGATTATTTGCTCAATCAGAAATTTTACAGTGGAAATAATCATTAGGTGCAGTCCTATACTTTCCAACATCATTAACGCCATATTATGAATAATAAGAAGAACACATTTATATGGGTATTTACTGAATCAGGTTGCATTTGACTGATTCGTCTGACTAATCTATTAATCAGCTACTTGTTTCAGCGCTTTTGCTTGTTATCAGTTAGCTAACTTGCACTCTGAAGATGTTTCTTTTTATATACCCACTGAGTTTTGATTCCCACCAATTAGATTATTTCTGCCATTAGTGCAAAACGCCAATCTGCATTTTCATCTCTCTCTCCCTCATTTTCTGACACTCAGTTCTCACTACACACTGTCACTTTCTCTGACACATGGCGTCTCTGACTTTGACGACTTCATTTGCATGGACAGAATCAAAGTCTTCGTGTGATGCAGTGACTCAAATGTACCTTTGCGGAACACCCACGGATGCCGCTGCTGAATCACGATGCAGAGAGAAAAAAAAACTCGTTTTTTTTTCCTTTTTTGCACATTCAGTCTGACTGCTGATGAGGCTGAAGTCAAAGTGTGCGTTTAGTCACATGCTCGTGTTGGCAATAAGCAGCATATGGTCTGTTTAGAGATGATGCACAGGTGTGTGTGTGCCTGCATGCCGTGATGTGTGTGTTTATGCTGTTTTTCTTGTCTCCTTTCAAAGAAAAAAATATTGCATGGACATACAAATGTGAGTGTGTCTTTTTGCGTTTGTGCATGTGTGTGTATTTTGGAGTCTGGTGATGTAACTAACCTGATAACTACCTTGGCTGAGTTCTGATCAGATCTCAGGCGGTCTGTTTCCTGCCAGTAAGCTAAATAGGATTTCCCCAAAATCACATTTTGCTGCCCTGCTCTCCTTTATGAGCTGGGACACACTCAACCAGAGTCCCATGTAATATTTGCTTCATTTACTTTGCTCCTATTACCTCTTAACAGCGCCAGCATCAGCACTTTCAGTATTTATAGCCTGAACCTTGAGCTGGTGTTCTCTTTGTTGCAGTGCATTTATGACAAGATTTTCTCACCCCCTCCTCCCTTATCTCTCTTCTATCTCCACCACCATTCTCTCTATCATCCTCTTTACTGCTTTGCCCGATTTCATTTCCTCCCTTCTCTCTTTCTCCCCAAACTCCCTTTTCCCCTCCTTTCACCTTCATGCACGTTCTCCCTACGTCATCTCTCTTTCATTCCCCCGGCTCTCCCTCCCTTTCTTTCTCCTGCAGAGCCGGACTGGGCGTCGCTGACTCTGGGTGTGTTTGTTTGCCAGGCCTGCTCGCTCCTTCACCGGAGCATCCCCCACATCAGCCGGGTCAAGTCTGTCCAGGACACGTGGGATGCCGGCGAGGTGGAGGTAGGGCAGTAATAGCAAACATACATCGTACTCGTATCCCAAAATCCCCACTTAGATATATTTATCAAAAACACGTGCACATCCTAAATAAAACACCATTTCCCCCTTATCTCATGGACTGCTGACATTTGATGTTTGACTCATAGAACTGATATGTCAACATTTGAGACATTGGGCCTCATACACGAAAATCTGCATATTCTTTTTTTATCTTCTTCTGTGAGGTTTGCTTGTACAAGTGTCTCTTCACTGCACAAACTTGACTGTTCATGAGTCTGCACGTTCCTAAGATTTGATCATCAGCATAATCAATTGCCCTAGATTGCCATATAAGGGCACCTCTTCCACTCTGTTTGTGGGTACGTTTCATTCAAAAAGAAGAATTTCACACCACTGAGCTTTAAGTCCTGATGTCGAAAATTAGAAGACTACAGCAGAACTAATTTAGCAGTATCAGTAGTGGTATTAGGGGACCCAAAACATGTGGAAAATATCAGCAATACAGCTGAAAGTGGTGTGTCATCAGAGCAGCGCTGTACTGTGGCTGAAATGAAGAGGGAATGGTCTGACATGAAGTTTGATGCTAAAAAATAAGCGGTTTATGATGGGAGGTGGTCGAGGTGAATGCGTCACCTCTTCTTGAATCACTTGTTCGTTCCACTTAAAGAAATAGTTTGACATTCTGGGAAATACACTTAACTCAATTATCTGCCCGAAAATTAGATGAGAACATTGATACCACTCTCATGTCTGTATGGTAAATATGAAGCTACAGCCAGCAGCCGGTTAGCTTAGCTTAGCATAAAGATTAGAAACAGCTAACCTAGCTCTGTCCAAATGTAACAAACCAGCACCTCTAAAGCTCACTAATTAACATGCTGTATGTTTAACCATGCAAAAAACAAACTATTTCTTTGGTGAGACCAGTTGCCAGGCAACCAGCAGAGACTGCTGGAAGTTACTGGTATCGATCCTCTCATTTAAGTCTCGGCAAGAAAGCAAATAAGCGCATTTATTAAAATGTTGAACTATTCCTTTAAGAACAAATCAGTTTGCACAAGTGGTTCCTGCATGAGGCCCAATACAATGACATAAACTGTGTCCAAGTTCTTAGTTCCACATAAATAAGTGCAACATAAGTATGCATATTTAGTATGTGAATGGTGTGAATATGCATGCAATACAGACATAAATATTAAGTATGGAGCCCATGGTAACTACAGAGTCTACCATTATTTTTTGTTTCTATGGAAACGACCCAGTCAGGGGACATGTTCTTAACAATATGACAGAAAACAAAGCAGGATGAGGAAACATGTCACTGAAATAAAAGCAAAGTGAAAGATTTTTTTTAAACCCAAAGCAGCTCGTCTTGCTGACACATGCTGTAGGTGCAGATCTCATTAACTCAAACCCCTGGCTGCTGTTTATTTTTTTGCGCTGTGCTTGGAGGTCAGTGATGGGAAACAGGAGAACAATAGGTTGCAACAGAAACAAAGGATCAGAGTTTTATCTGGCTTAATATAGCCAATGTCAATCAGGTAAAAATGCTTATTTTTGGCTGTGATACCAGCGCCTCAAGACACCTTTAGTCATTGTGCAAGACAATGAATTCTTATCTGCTCAGGAACATTGATCTTCACCTGACCCTGACCTCTGACCTCCCTTTGGAAGGAGAGAATTTCCTCACGGGGATCAGTAAAGTATTATTCCATTAGTGAGACTGTTCACACTTTTCCCCTGGTGTGTAAAAACAAGCTGAGCTGTTGTGTGTCTTGCAGAAATGCTCCCCTTCAGAATGTCAGATGTCAGCAAGAAATAATATGACTTGTGTGCAAAATTGTAGAAATACAGAAATACATTTTTGGAGGTTGTCATTTGTAAGGCTTGACAAAAATGTGCTGTTGCTCTGCCGGGGAAGAGTGAAGTTGTCCCTGGAACAGATCATGTCAGTGCTTTAACACCACCGCTGGGTGACAAAAAGGACTTTGGGAGAGGTGATGCTGATATGAGTCATGACGAAAAACAGGAGGTTGGAAATGTGGGAGGACAATAATTGGGATGTAATGGGGAATTAGACTTAAGGAGAGTGGGGAGGTGGTATGAGGCAAAATGCAAGAATAATACAGCGTATTAGATGATTGGATGACTGGATTTGATTGCGGTGTAGGAAAAAAGGGTAGTGAGGGCTTTGTGTCGTCTGTGTCAAATCTCCCCTTTTGTAATTGTAGTATTGGGAGAGTTTAGGGGTGATTATGAGATGCCAGAGTTTATTGTCGAGACTTCTGGAGCTGCCGTGGTCCCACTCCAATAAAACATCCACAATCAGAGGAGCCACTTTTGTCTAACAGCCACAATAGTACTCGCTTTATTAGCCGCACCTAGCTAACACTGCGCAGGAGCGTCTTGAGTTTAACAAGGTGCCACAAATGTCCCACAGGGGTCCTGCTTCATGACTTACAGTGATAACATCACTAAGCTCCTGCAGATATTTCCTATTCCCTCTCATCCCAAAGGTCTCTCGGGTGTGACGACCGGAGGAAAGTCATCGCCAAGTCCTTGGAACTATCTTGAGATCAACTTTTCTTAAAATGCATAAGCACTTTATTCTGAAGGATGGCTTTACGGCGTTTTACAGCCAAACAGGATAATAGTAGCCTCAATTGGAGGTGAAGGAGAACAATGGATAAGAGCAGTTTGGAGAAGTAAAAACAATATGAAATGAAGGGGTATTATCAGGCTGCTGCCAAACAATGAAATCATTTGAAATAATAAAACAAGAAAATAAATTAAGAGTACATTTAGGAAAAGATGGTATATACTTATTAATGCCTCTATTTAGTCTCGTGTCTCTACTTAATCACTGATCAAGAGGATCTGTCAATTCAATTGTAATGATCCTGCATTACTAATGAACTGATATGTTTGGGTATTATTTTAATTGATTAAACTCCGTTAAAATCTTGGGTTCTTGGCTATGAGAAGCTAATAGAGAGAAAATTTGACATTATAAATAATTTTAAGCTAAACCATGCCATTGTACGTACGATTGGGAGAACTACATTCGCTCGCAGTAACTAATTCTACGACAACAAATGAAGTGGAAGTCATAGAAACGTCCATCCATTGTCTCAGTGCATGCTGGGAAGCTTTCCTCCAGAGATGCTACAGTATTTTAACCTCATTGTCTGGATGTTTTTTGTCTTTATCTTTCTCAGTACTACATTTGTACAAAATAAGTAACTCTACATTACGGCTACTAGGGCTTTCAAAGGGATGTGGTTTGGCATTCTGGTGGCATTTCTGTATGTAAATGTGCACGAGCAGATGGTTGTAGAACAAATGAGATTTATAATTCTTACTGCGTGAAGGTGGGAGTACGGATGCTTTGATAAATGAGGCCCCAGCTCTTCGTTTTATAGGATGCCACGGTAGAGAGGCAAAATCTGACTTATGTGGTCTCATTTGTCGTCGCCATGTAAATCACGTTATCATGAAGATTTGGTTATTTTATTGAACAGTAGCTGAGTGTCATGCTCCGCAGATGTTTGCAACTCACGGTCTGGAATAGTGAGCACTTTACATAAAGGGAAGGCGTACCTAATAAAGTGGATACTGAGCAGAGGCGGTTGTGCAAAATGTTCCTGGTGTTTTGCTTTGATGATATTGATAGCAGATGCAGGTGTGCAAATGGGTCGCACGTTCATTTCCGCGACTTTCTTTAGAGGCTTGTATTTTGTTTGAATTTTCTGCCGCTATTTGACCTTCACAATAAAACAGCCAAAGTGCTGCATCCCTTCCAGAGCCCCTCAGAGGATAAGAGAGGCGTGTTGAGGGATTCAGCCAGCTGGATTGGACTCAGGGATTATCCTTGGATGAAACGCACAATGGAAGGAACGAGGGCAGAAGGCAGACACGTCTCAGTGCAGTGTAGCCATTTCCACAATTAATCCCGTAGCAATGCATGGGCCTTATTGTCAACTGAAAAAGTTCTATCATACTTAAGATTTTCTATTCTTTAGCCCATTTGTTGTTGTTTCACTTAAAGTTTGATGTTATTTTTTTAATTTTCTTTTTCCTATTGTAGTTTTGTTGTCGACATTCCTCTCGTATTTCCTTGAAATGTCATGGCTGCTGTTATGTGGATCTGAAAAAGTGTTTCCTAATGGCATTTTTTTTGATAATGTCTATTTTATAACTTCCTGAAGGAACAAAGGTGTTGGTGTTCGTTTTGTTTTATCTGATTTTATTTTGAAATCCAAGTGACAGTACAAGACGAAATATTCTGAGTTATTAAAATTGCTCACTTTCTGTAAGATTAGAAAAATATAGGTTATTGTTATTGTTATTATTATTGTTACAGCTGCACAGTGTAGATCCATTCAAAATATTTATGGCTGGTATGTTCCCAAATCCCAAAATTCACCTGCACCACAATATTTCAGAATAAAATACCTCTAAACTGTGGCTGGTTAACAAATGGTTAAATATGCTGTAAGATAAAATGTATTGGGCTCCCCATTCACCCTGCACATTTGACATGCAGCAATGTGGAAACTACTATATATTGTATTGAAGTGAATATTTGACTGAGCAGTATTTTATGTTTTGTTGTCTTGTCTTCCTCTCAGTTGATGGCTGCTATGGGAAACTATGCAGCCAAGGCCAAATATGAGCAGAAGGTTCCTGCTTTCTACTACAGACCAACGCACACCGACTGCAAGTAAGTACTCGTTCTTTCAGTTGTGACTTTTAAAACACAAATACTGGAGGTCCAGCTTTGAATCATAAATAACACAGTCCTAACATGACTTGTATACAAGCAGTTTATGTCTGTCTGAAAATAGAAAATATGTGCCAACTGAAATAACTTACTTCCTAGTAACTGAGCTGACTCCCCGTACTACTAGCACAGACTAGTGTTAGAGATAGTAACGTATAGTACATTCAATATGGTGACAAATCTATCTTATAACAGTATTCACTTTATAACTATCTCCTTCTTTTGATATCGTCATTAAATATTTTGTCAGTTCTCCACTAAACTTCCATAATGGCACCAGTATCACTTAAAGGTCCTTGTTTGTGTGTCAATGTGTAGTATAACCTTTATTGATCCAAATATCAAACAGGAGCCAGCTGGCTACAGCTACGTTGCATGACTGCCTTTTTCAAGGAAGACATTTTGACATGGATTTCTTAGTATGAAAAGCACAGGTGTTAATGATAAAATTAATGATGGTTAATATTATTGGTAACACCTGTGCTTTTCCTACTATGACAAGTCAGAATGTCTGCTGTGAAAAAGGCCTACAGAGCATGGATGTATTTAGAGAGCTTGCTAATTGCTATTTGTAAAACTTTCCCAAAAATTAGAAGAGCTATTGGTAACACTTTAGATTAGGGTACACATGTTCACCATTAACTAGCTCCTTATTACCATGCATATTAGTAGCATATTGGCTCTTTATTAGCCATTATAAAGCACTTATTAATGCCTTATTCTGCATGCCCATATTCTACAACTGCTAGGCCATTAACTAAGAGTTTTCCCTCGACCTCCTAATTACTGCTTATTGATCGTAAGTAAAGAAGTTGTTGTACATGAATTACAATCTATTCAATCTATTCTATTGGCTCTATTGAATTTTTACATTATTGAGTTTTACTAAGTATGAGGAGGAGGCAACTTTAGAATAGGGAACCTGTGTGGGTTAATAAGTGTCAAACTACCAGTAAATTTGTTATGAGCAAGACCTCGCTTTAGAATGGGGAACATATTCTGCATTAGAAAGACTTAATTTAGAGTTATTTGGACGCTATTAATTTTGTGTTTTGTTACATAAGAATAGATCATATTTTTAAGTGTTATTAAAGGAGAATGACTATTCCTGTGGTACTACCACCTTATAAGGCCCATACTGAACACAGCATATTAAGATTGTACTTCATGTGCAACAACTTCCTTACTTACGATCAATAAGCAGTAATTAGGAGGTCGAGGGAAAACTCTTAGTTAATGGCCTAGTAGTTGTAGAATATTGGCATGCAGAATAAGGCATTAATAAGTGTGTTATAATGGCTAATAAAGAGCCAATATGCTACTAATATGCATGCTAATAAGGAGCTAGTTAATGGTGAATATAATCTAAAGTGTTACCGAGCTATTTTTATTTGCACGTAGTTTCTGAGAAATCATTATCATATTATGTTCACCAGCTAATCGCTAACTTTGTCCTTCTGCTGTATCTGGACAGATAGCATACAGTGAGTTTTTCAGAGCTTTTGAGCTGAAAACATCTGCCTGCTGCTTCTGAAAGGTTGAGAGCAAAACAGTACAGTTGCGGGCCGTAAAACCAAAACAATAAGCTGAAAGATGATAAGATGCTCTGTAGAGCTGAGGGAAACTGCTGAGGGAACCTGCTGAGGGAAACTGCAGAGTCTGGTGCTAATTATATGTGGGTATGTTACAAGCGAACCCTTTCACATGACATGTAGTCATTTGATTTATAGTTTATATAAAAACATTGATTAGTGCAGCTTTAAAGTCTTATTTCTTCATGTAATATTGGCACTTGTTCAGCTCATAGACAGTCTATGGTTAAGCTCTGCAGTCCTCTGATAAGGAAATGCTGAATGCAGAGGCAGACGCGCTGCATGCAGATAAGTGCGAAAGTGATGCAAACACCATGTTGTGCAGTGGGACATTGTTACTATAAATGAAAACATAGTATACTGTTTCACACCTCTCACTGTGTATATCACTGAAGTATCACTTCCTCTTCCTCTTTGTGTGTATAAAAGGCCTATGAAAAGTATTCACACACCCCCGTGGACTATTTCATGTTGTATTAGAATTTTGAATCACATTAGATTAATTAGTCTCTTTTGTCAACATCACAGTTCTGTAAACATACATTTGTATTTTATCTGGAGGCCGCTGTATAGCACAGACTTTTCTGTACCAACAAACATGTATTTTTTGAATTTTTTCTTCTTTTCTACCTTTTCCTAATACACACTTTGGTTTTATAAGCTGAAGTAGTGACACTTCTGATTTTCATGGACAGTTTAGGCTTGTCCATCCATCTCTCTCTCAGACAGAAACAGAACCAAGACAGGTAGAGTGAGAGAAAGCTCAGATGAGAGAGAAGCGTCTTTCTCAGTGTCTGTGCCATGGCGTCGGCTTGTGTTCACTCACTCTACTCCCTTGAGAACCACAGAGTTTAGTCTTCAAGATCCAGTGTCACTAGGAGTACGACGTTTCACCTCTTGATGCTGATGGAACAGCTGTTTCATTTCTACTCAAGGAAGAGGAGGGGCAAATAAAGGGAGAAATGCGCAGAGAAGAAGAGGATGACAGCAGTTTGGAGCCTGAAGGGGGGACTGAAAGGTTGAGGGAGGTAGAGAAGGAAACACGATGAGAGAGATTGTTGGCATGGTGATGTGCTGACTGTTGCCATTTTTTCCCCCCACACTGAAGAGGAAGAAGGTCTAAAATTGAGATTGTTCCCTTCATATGTAGCTTTGGTAGAAACTATGGAAACAAAGGCAGCAATCAAGCAAAGCAAAAAAGCGTATTTCCCAAAATCTCCAACCATTCCTTTAAATAGGTAAGACAATAAATCAATCAATCAAGAAATGCTAATATCTATACATAAGCACATATGTTCTTTGTAGTTGCTTACAAAAATTGCAATAAATTGTGTTGTTAAATTGACCTAGATTACCAGCAGACTTGCTGAAGGTCATCATCAGTCTGTCGTCACAGGCGCATTTTTACTTCTACAAATGGTATAAATTTAAATGCGGATGATACACTGACGGCCTCATGACTATTTAGTCATATTTGACTAAAATGCCAGTGTTTGTGTCAAGAGTTAATTTGAATATGAAGTATTTTATGTCTCTGATGTCTGTAGGGACACATCACTTTGCTCGATCAATGACAACTAAAAAGAAAGACGCTAGGACCTCAGAGAAATTTGGTATGTCTATGTACAGTGGAAACCGCTTATAGTGATCAATTTGACCTGGACAGACGTGACCACTATAAGAGGTTTCTACTCTATTGTCAAAGAACAAGAGATGATAATGTTACAATCCCTCATTTTCATCTTCACTATTCATCTTCTTCTAAGGCCATGTCATGACATAGGATAATTACTGTAAGCCAAAATATAAATTTGTATTGACTTGAAACTAGCCTATTTTTTCTGTTATTTTTTTGTAAAAAGTTATACTGTGTGGAAAAGGTTTCATACTGTATGTGTGTAGATTGGGGCAGTTGGTGAGTGTGTAACTGATGTGAAAGCTAAGTGTGTGTGTTTTTTCATGTCTCCAGGCTGCTGAGAGAGCAGTGGATCAGAGCCAAGTACGAGAGGAATGAGTTTGAGTTTATCGAGAAACAAGAGCCTTACTCTGCAGGTAGGTGTATACTGAAATGTTTGTGTTGTCATACTTGTGAGGACCATCATCCAAGCTGATTATTATCCCCTCTGACTGAAATAAGACATGACCACACAACTTGAATATTTAATGATTTAATGATGACCTGTGCATTGAAAGGACTTGGTCTCAACTATGTAAAAAAAACAACAACACTATTAAAGGAATAGTTCGACATCTTGGTAAATACACTTATTCACTTTCTTGCAGAGTTAGATTAGAAGATTGATACCACTCTCATGTTTGTACGGTAAATATGAAGCTACAGCCAGGAGACAGTTAGCTTAGCTTAGCACAAATAGTAGAACAGCTAGTCCAGCTCTGTCTAAGGTAAGAACACCTGCCTACCAGCACCTCTAAAGCTCACTAATAAAATTGTTTCTTTATTTAATTTTTGCAAAAACCCAAGTGTAAAAACAACAAGTTGTGATTTTACAGGTGGTTATGTGTTGAACTATTTTTAGGTCGGCACACTGACTTCCTGGAGTCTCTGCTGGTTACCTGGAAACCTGACAGTAAGGAAAAGACTCCAGGGAGTTGCTGTGCCTAGCCAAAAAATAGTCCAGAGTCAGGCTCCACGTCTTTATACTTAGCTAAGGTAAGCTAACCATATCCTGGATGTAGCTTCATATTTAATGGACAGATATGATAGTGGTATCAATTTCATCATCCAACTCTGGGCCATAACGCGAATAAGCCTATTTCCCAAAATGTCAAACACAGCTTTGAAAGAAAATTGTTCAAATGTCATGTTAATGCTCAGCACTCAGAGAAAGCCAAGTCTAAGCTAACCTTAAGAATGAGGAGATCCTTTCCTCATCTCCTCATCTAGCCTTATTACTAAAAAACGACAACTTCCACCAAAATAAAGTGCAGTGTTTTCATTTCACGATTGTCTGTAATTAGCCTGTAAATATAGTGCAATATCTAATACAGTATTCATCATCATTTTCTGAATCCAAAGACACCAAATAGCACCAAATGGAGGTAGTGTTACCATGTTGCTACATCATGACAATGTCTTCCAGTGTTGCAAGCTGTAATTGAAAAAAAAAGTCTGATTTTTTTGTAGCAGCGAATGCGATCACTCAGTTAGAAGTATAGAAAGAAGACAAACACACGCACAGATTCACGCGTGCACACTCATATACAGTTTTTCCATCCGAAAAAAGCTAAAATGGCGGGTCTGTTGTTGTGTCAATCTAGTGTTGTTTACCCTTCGATAAGCAGGACCTTGAAAACTACTTGGACAACATTTCCCAGTGGATGCCAGTAGCTGGAATTCAATTATCCTGAAACATCCATCGCTGACTTTGAAAAATTCATTTTCATCCTTCTTCTCCTAAGTGGTTATGTATATGTTTGCTGTTTAAAGTGCCGTCAGTGACACTGTAATTGTCACTGCCAGAGAACAGAGCTGCCATTAAAACAGTGTGTGTTTTTGGTTGGTTGGCTGTGTGTGTGTGTGTGTGTGTCTGTGTGTGTGTGGAGGATGAGAGTACAGTATCCGTGTGTAGGGTACATGTGTGTGTCCACTCGTATATATTTCACGTCTGTGGAAGATGGAGCTTTCTGATTGGCTTGCAGTGACCTCATTCGTTTATTGTTACAGTGGAGAACCGTGCACGCACACACACACATGCGGACAGACTGTAATAATATGAGTCATTCTGTCATCTCTATTTGTGCATTCATGCCCTCTTCATCACTCATTGTGAGGTGCATGACATCTGTGTATGGGTGTGTGTGTGTGTGTGTGTTTGTGTGTGTGTGTGTGTGTGTGTGTGCATGTGTGGGNACACACACACACACACACACACACACACACACAGATGGAGCGGAATGAGTGCAGAGAACAAGAAGACAGGTAATCAGTGGCAGTGGGCATTGAATAAGGAGAATGTAAAAGAGAGCAGTAGAGTGAAGAAATTGTGTGTGAACATGAAAATGAGGCGTTAAATTATGATACAAGGAATATACTGTACATACGGTACATGAGATTTTGGCTTTTGATGTTCTTTAACCACGTCAACTCTGTAGACTGTCTAGGAGGTAAATATTTTCATATTGACTGTGGTTCAAATGACTGCTTGGGGTCGCTCATAGTGACAAACCCACAGAGAATTATCACCTAAACCTGAACCTACGCAGCATTTTAATGGCTTTTAGTTTATTATTATAGTTTACTGTTACTTAACTGATTCCCTCTCACTGCTCTCATTAGTGTCATTTCTAGCCACAGGAGGCTGGTGGATTCAGCGAAAAACCCTCAGATAATTCTCCTGTGCACTACCTCCCCAGCACCAAACAGCCGACAGACAAAGTTAGTGCCCAGCTGGTGAACACAGCGGAGCATGTAGCAGCTAAAGAGCTGGTGGAGACCAAAACAGAGCCAAAAATGAGAGAATATTGGACTCACGTTCACCTAGGTGGCCAGAGACACAACTTTAAATACATGCTAGTGCTGCTCTATGTCTGCTGGATGTGTAAAACTATCTACATGGTAGGATACCACTTAAGGTATCGTATTTAACATCCTGTTACTTAATTGATCTCCCCTCTCATCCATTTCTTCCTCTTTTATACACATGAGAAATCTTTCTTCTAATCTTATTTCCATTTTATTGTATTCTGTGCTTTTCTACACAATCATTCTGGGCAAATTAACTCCACCTTCATCCCTTACTTGTCATTTTCAGTGTAAGTTTATTCTGCAATCGGCGCTCTATATAAAACACTCTGGGTAACATCATCAGTCAGATGGCTGAAATGTAAATGAGTCCCTTCTTTGGAGTGCCACCTGAATATGCTTAGACATTAAGTCATAAAAATAGATCCAGATTAGAAAGAAAACACTTCACAGCGTAACTGAAATAGAAGAGAAAAGAAAAGGAGGCAGTGTAGGCAGAGCTTTTTACCAAAAAAGGCTGAAGAAGAAGAAGACATTACCGGCTATAAATAGAACAGCATATCATTAACATGGAAAAGGATGTTCTTTGGTACAGAGACAACAAAAGCTCTCTGTGTGCTGTCTCATGCTGCATTTCCAGCTAAATTCTTTCCCTCTCTTGTCTGTTTGCCTATTGGATGTTGTGTTTTCTCTCTCTCTCCATCTCCTTTTTCTTCCTCCTCGTCTAAATGAGATTTCAAACGATCTTTGATTTCTGCTTAACTGAAATATCATCTTACACCAACCAGTTACAACATCTCACCATTACTGTTATAAATGCCTCCTCCGTTTAATCTCTCATTTGCTCTGACGGGTTTTTGATACCAGCCTCCCAACCACACACTTTTTTTTTCTCTCTCTGCCCAGGGTACAGAGAGGGGTTTCTATGGAAACGAGGAAGAGACAACGGTCAGTTTCTCAGCCGAAAGTTCATCCTGTCGGAGAGGGAGGGAGCGCTAAAATACTTCAACAAGCAGGATGTAAGCAAAGTGATACAGCTGATTTTAAAGGTTGTATACAGTGGCAAAAATTCACTTTGGTAAAAACCCGCAATACTCAGCAATATGAGACTTTGACTATGTTCTATTTGTCGTTCATGTCTTCCTCCGCCAAGGCCAGGGATCCCAAAGCAGTGATGAAAATTGAGACCCTCAATGCCACCTTCCAACCGGCCAAGATTGGCAACCCCTGCGGCCTGCAAATCACCTACCTAAAGGACAACAGCACAAGGAACATCTTTGTCTACCACAGTGATGCTAAGGTACACTGTCAAACATTTATTTGCACACAAACACACATTGCCCCGAAAAAACCTTCTCCTTCAATGTTTCCTACAATGCAGTGACATGCTTTTTATATGCTCCATGTCAAGTCTTAGATTACAGTAATACAGGGCACTAATACAGGGTTAGTAGTATAATATGCATGCTGTCTGCTTTCCTAAACACACTTGGAGTTGGAAATGTCCTTTAATAATTCATTTCCTTTTGGCTTTTTCTGTAACTGTTCTTTTGTACTGTCAGTGTCTTCAGTAGCTACTGTGCAGTCACAAAGTATCTGGATAATGACACATTTTGTGTTGCTTTGGCTCCGAGACAATGACTATGAGGGTAAAATGCTAACTTTTAGATTTAATTCAAAAGGTGTCTAATCCACATTCAGTGGAAATTGAATTGGGGGGCTGTGATTGCTACAATGTATGGGTGTTAGAAACCTCAAACAGCCTTAAAGCTGAAAGTCAGCACTTAAAAACCTCATAGGTATTGTTTCATTTCAAAGACCAAAGCCAAAACAACAGGAATGTATCGCTGTCTTACTATATACAGACTGCACTATACCCCATGTGAAATAAGTTGTTTTTGCAAGTTTTGTTTCATTATTTTGGCTTTCTTTTCCTAAATGGATTTGAATTAACTCCAGGTAGCGAAGATTTCTTATATTGCCGAAATCCTCACTCACTCCCCACTCCCTGCTGTGCTGAGCTTGGTGCTTCCTTGTAGGGAGTGATGAGGTCAGAGTCTAGATGCCAAATGTCAGCGCTGTACATATTCTGTTCTATCTTTGTATCTACAGTAAAGTAAAGCAAGTAAGTAAGTAGTAAGTAGTAAGTAGTAAAGTAAAGTAGTTCGTAGGATCAACAGCAAACCTTGAGGAAATTATTTGTAAATGCTCTGGCAACACTTCATTTTATGGCTCCCATAATTTCAATATAATTTCCTTGGAAGTTCCCTGGAAAGAACTATGTAATTTGATACTAATGATAGGCTACACACAGTAGGAACATTTTACATTTTTGCATATTCAACTGGCCTGCTGTGCGCTGACTAAAAGACTGTCAAGGTTACACCTACAACTGTTTGTGATTTATGAACATTTCCTTTAAGTACCACCAAATCACATAGTCTGTTCCAGGAACCTTCCTAGAAAATTTAAAATAATTTCCTTTCTAGGAAATTGTAGGACTATGGGACCTTTAAAAAAATCCCCCATTCTCCATTTAAGGTCTCACCATATGTATATATGTGTGTGTGTGTGTGTCCTCTGTCTCTCTAGAAAGAGAGAGAGTGAGAGTTAGTGAAAAACGATAAGATTAGAGAGAAGAAAGAGACAGATATTAATAGCCATTCAGGAGAGTGAGTGGAGCCTGACATAGAAATATCGCTGCTCCCCCTGCTGGCTGAGCAGTGTTACTGAAGGCTGTGACAAAAGGAGTTCATTGGGTTCACTCAGTGTCACCGTCACTCTTGTTCTGTGGTGGAGTTATCGACAGCACTGCAGCATCCACACAGCATGGATGCCTTTGACTACACCTTACTGTGTAGAAAAGACACCTTCACTGACATCAGAGAAAAAAACTACAGACACCACATAATTCACCCAGAACTCAAAATACATATTGTGAATAGATACTGTGTGAATTTCAGCAGGACATGTTGCCACTGAGGGTTTGTTTTTTTACAGGAGATGGTCGACTGGTTCAATGCTATCAGAGCAGCCAGGTTCCACTACCTACAGGTGGCCTTCCCTGGAGCAAGTGATGAGGAGGTGACGATGACTGATTTAATCACACAACACACTGATATGGAGCTCGCTGTAGTGTCATTGCAGTCCTAAACCAAGGATGGAACATCAAAAATTTCCATTGTTTTATTTTTTATATTCATGTATTTATATTCTTTCATTTCATGTGATTCTCTTTTGTCTTTTCTTCTCCAGCTGGTGCCCAAACTGACCCGAAACTTCATGAAGGAAGGCTTTATGGAGAAAACAGGTCCAAAGGTTTGTGCTGTGGTTCTACTCTCCCCTCCTACCACCCCTCTAAAGTGAAATCAGGAATAATAATATTTATTACACCTCAATTTCAGTGTTACTTTGGCCCAAATCCAAGTGTCTGTAGGTCAAGTATAAAATAATGGTTTCCAACTTTTTTTCATGACCACTTAAACTGAAGCAATGTCGACTTTCAACCCCTCAACATATAGCACTGAGTGATTTTTCCTTCTCAGAATGTTTTATTTGAGTAATTTTATTTAAATTAAAATTAGAATTATTTGAGGAGTTGAGGCCTGAAAAGGTCAAACAATCTGGTATTTACAAGAAAAAACACAAAGATTGTTTTCTCTCTTCAAAATGTAATTGTCTCTCTTGCTCTGCCACAGCACACAGAGGGCTTCAAGAAGAGGTGGTTTACTATGGATGACAGGAGACTCATGTACTTCAAAGACCCTCTGGTAAGGAGAGACCTGCACCCCCGTGACCTTTCCTTTTGTTCTGACTGATCACTTAGTTTGTTCACAGGACTTCCTCTCTCTCTCTTTCGGTCTCCCAGGATGCCTATGCCCGTGGTGAGGTGTTCATCGGCAGTAAGGAGAACAGCTACACTGTCCTGTCCGGCTTGCCCCCATCCACACAGGGCTACCACTGGAACCACGGCATCACCATCGTCACGCCAGACAGAAAGTTCCTGTTTGCCTGTGAGACTGAGGCTGAGCAACGGGATTGGATAGCTGCCTTCCAGAGGGTCATCAATCGACCAATGAGGCCGCAGGAATATGCAGGTATGGAAAATTCCAAACATTTGAATATGTAAAGGGTTTTTTTTTGCAGTGAGGGAACTCGTATTTCCTGTTTAGTTTTTAGTGTTTATGTTTTTATGTTTAAAGGTACCCTGTGGAGTTTTTGACCGCCAGTAACACTATGGAGCAATGTTTTTAAGAGTGGATCTCCGCTTGGTATCTTTTAACACACATGGTAGAAACCAAGCAACATATTCAGAACTATGAGTGGAGTACTTGGAAATTGAAACATTTGTGATTTTAACAGGTTAAGTGCGGGAGCACTTGTCACTTTATTATGAAGTCAGTCCTTTTGTCCCTGTCCCTTATGTTATTTAAAACCACACTTTGTGCTTCCCATATTGTGGAACTCACTGCATGTCCACAGAACTGGTCAACTTGTGGGCTGTGAAGCTCCAGTGGCCTAATGGATAAGGCACTCTCCTAACCATCCTCTGCTAACAGTGTTTTACTGGCAGCTGGGTGGTCTCTTCCACAGCTTTCAGACTGGATACCGGATAACCGCTATCATGAAGCTGGTTATCAACTGCTTTCTGACTGACACAGCGTCATGGGTAAAGCCACATTTGTAGTCACTCTGAATGGGTCGACAGCGTAATCCAACCAGAGTTAGTGATCCTCATCTTGGGACCTGTATCACGAAGCGACTTCAATCTAGTCTGGCTAACTTTGGGTTCACGGAGCCTTACATTGGTGTTACCGGATAACCGCTATCATGAAGCTAGTTATCAACTGCTTTCTGACTGACACAGCGTCATGGGGTAAAGCCACATTTGTAGTTACTCTGGATGGGATGACAGTGCAGTCCAACCAGAGTTAGTGGACCTCATACTAGGGCATGAATCCCGATGCGATTTCCTTTCTTCATATCGTCCACATCTGTAAAACTCACGAACGCTATCTCCTAAAGTAATTTTTTCATAATTTTAGCTGCAGTCTCCGCTGTTTAAAAACCTCTGCTAACAGTGGTTTACTGGCCGCTGGACGGTCTCTTCCATAGCTTTCAGACTTTTACAGAGTTAACGATCCTCATCTTGGGACCTGTATCACGAAGCGACTTCCATCTAGTCTGGCTAACTTTGGGTTCACTGAGCCTTACATTGGTGTTACCGGGTAACCGCTGTCATTAAGGTGGTTATCAACTGCTTTCTGACTGACACAGCGNGTTAGTGAACCTCATACTGGGGCATGAATCTCGATGCGATTTCCTTTCTTCATATCGTCCACATCTGTAAAACTCACGAACGCTATCTCCTAAAGTAATTTTTTCATAATTTTAGCTGCAATCTCTGCTGTCTAAAAATGTTGACAGTGGGTCCTCTCTCTAACTGCTATGGTAGCATCAGGGGCCATTGTTATCTTTTTCAAAGACCACACATTGTGCCTCCCATATTGTTGCTTTGTAATGGAACTCTTTGCATGTCCACAGAACTGGTCAGCATTTAACCTGCGCAGCCTCAGTGGCCTAATGGATAAGGCACTGGCCTCCTAGGCCAGGGATTGTGGGTTCGAGTCCCATCTGGGGTGACTGACAGCAGAGTGGCGCAGCGGAAGAGTGCTGGGCCCATAACCCAGAGGTCAATGGATTGAAGCCATTCTCTGCTAACAGTGTTTTACTGGCAGCTGGGCGGTCTCTTCCACAACTTTCAGACTGTCACAGTGTCATGGGTAAAGCCTCATTTGTATTCACTCTGACTGGTTCAACAGCGTAATCCAACCAGAGTTAATGATCCTCATCCTGGGGCATGTATCACGAAGCGACTTCAATCTAGTCTGGCTAACTTTGGGTTCACTGAGCCTTACACTGGTGTTACCGGATAACCGCTATCACCAAGCTGGTTATCAACTGCTTTCTGACTGACACAGCGCCATGGGTAAAGCCACATGTATCCCGACGCGATTTCATTTCTTCATATTGTCCATATCTGTTAAACTCACCAACGCTGTCTTCTAAAGTCATTTTTTCAACATTTTAGCTGCAATCTCTGCTGTCTAAAAATGTTGACAGTGGGTCCTCTCTCTAACTGCTATGGTAGCATC
>NTHP01000083.1:1012851-1031282 GCA_003416845.1 Oplegnathus fasciatus
GCAGCCTCAGTGGCCTAATGGATAAGGCACTGGCCTCCTAAGCCAGGGATTGTGGGTTCGAGTCCCATCTGGGGTGACTGACAGCAGAGTGGCGCAGCGGAAGAGTGCTGGGCCCATAACCAATGGATTGAAGCCATTCTCTGCTAACAGTGTTTTACTGGCAGCTGGGTGGTCTCTTCCACAACTTTCAGACTGTCACAGCGTCATGGGTAAAGCCTCATTTGTATTCACTCTGACTGGTTCAACAGCGTAATCCAATCAGAGTTAATGATCCTCATCCTGGGGCCTCTATCACGAAGCAACTTCAATCTAGTCTGGCTAACTTTGGGTTCACAGAGCCTTACATTGGTGTTACCAGATAACCACTATCATGAAGCTGGTTATCAACTGCTTTCTGACTGACACAGCGTCATGGGGTAAAGCCACATTTGTAGTTACTCTGGATGGGATGACAGTGCAGTCCAACCAGAGTTAGTGAACCTCATACTGGGGCATGAATCCCGATGCGATTTCCTTTCTTCATATCGTGCACATCTGTAAAACTCACGAACGTTATCTCCTAAAGTAATTTTTTCATAATTTTAGCTGCAATCTCTGCTGTCTAAAAACCTCTGCTAATAGTGTTTTACTGGCCGCTGGACGGTCTCTTCCATAGCTATCAGACTTTCACAGGGTTAACGATCCTCATCTTGGGACCTGTATCACAAAGGGACTACAACTCAGTCTGGGAATCCTTGTGTCACCTGGCTTAAATGAGCTTAGCAATTTTGATCCTGAATAACTGCTACAAATGTGGTTACCAACTGGTTCTTTTCACTATGGTTTTTCCAATCCAGCCACTTGTGTGAAAGAGTTATTAATTACAAGCAACATAGTATGAACCATGAATGAAATACTTCTAATGTAATGAGATGAAGCAGTCATATACCTGCAGGAAAATTTGGTTATATCGCCAACAATAAGTGATATTATTGAGGTGAAATGTATACAATGTTATCACATAATTAGAATAGAATAAGAAGCAGTAGAAACTTCTGTATACTATACAGTATGTTCTTATTATACAGTAGAGAGCCCAAGTAAAGACGTCACATCGGGGCTAGTCTCTGTTCCACCAGCTGTTGTAACTCTATGTAATCTCATTCAGCATGTCTTTCATCACTCTTTCTGAAAAAATGAAGCATGTCCTTGGGGTTTACTGTCTACATTCTATGACAGATCAGCATACACTACAGCACTGGATATCATAAATTGAAACATTGGCAATTTTAACAAAGTTGAACGATTACTTTGTGAGCACAGAAAACAGTTACCACGAAAAAACTATAGCGCGGTTTCATCCATATCTGTATCTTGCTCCTGGGGTTTACTGTCCATATTCAAAGGCAAGGCAGAAGAAGACTGTTAGCAAACAAAGTAGGTATCAAATTATTTCAAAAATCAGTTCTGCAAATGTTTTTTTGAGGAGAGATATGCATACTATTAGGCCTCAAAGATACACATAATAATCACTGCAAACATAACTTTGTTTAAAAAAAAAACTTCACAGGGTACCATTAATTTCATCTCTTGTAAAGCATCTTGAATCACATCTGTTTGTACTGACTGTGCTACATAAATAAAGTCTCTGCTATATTAAAACAGACCTATTTGTCTATTGTGTTTGCAGTGGAGGCCCATTTTAAACACAAGCCTTGAAGACTGCAGGATGCCACAACTCAGCTGGACCGGCCCAGTCTCATTCAGATCAGAGACAATCCCAGTGTGTGACCACAGACCATGGCAGAAGGTGGCGGGGTGGGGTTTGTGGACAGGAGGGTGGTCTTGGGATGGGCCGAGATGAGAAAAGATGATGAAGAAAAAGAACAGAAGAAGACAGAGGGACTCAAGTCTATGTGTAGAAAAAGTGAACTCTAATGGGACTAAATGCCCATCATGGGGTGAATCGTTGGTGATTGGAGGCCAAAGGGTAGATGATGTCATCACTATTGCGCCTACCAACCTTGTGCTATACATTATCATCCTTCCTTTCCTCAGCCATGTGGACCCTTTCCCTGCAACAACCTCCTCTCTCTCAGATTTCGTCTTGTGAATGGTTCATTCTACCTGTAATCTAATGTAATTATGTAATCTAGAGTCATTTCACTGGTTGCTTAACAAAGACAATGCATTGTTAATTTATTGAATGTACAGTTTTGATGACAGTGGCTTACCGTGTGTGTGGAATCGTGACGTTTTCGTTGAGGACGCTGTGAGGTTGAACCTCTGGCACTGAAACCCTGTTAAACCTGAACCCATAAAGTGCTGTTAACAACAAATATGCATAAAAACACACAAACTCTCAGTGATCACCGCCGCTGTTAACGTAGCTGAAGGTGGCTGATCTGCATCCAGACAGGGTTCTTTTAAAACCTCAATGTGACAGCTGTTCTCTTATTTATTTGTACTGTTGAACATACTGAGTCATCGTAGACAGTTATTGCTGCTTTAAAGGATTGTAATGTGACAGGATTGTAATTTATATAACACTTCTACAGCTGTTTTCTTTATGTTTTGCATCTTGTTTTAAAGACACATTAATGTGTTGACCCTGAAATCACAGTGATAGTTTGTTTCATTATAAAAATCTTAACATTAATACAGATGAGCCTGGAATCAAGTGGCAGTGTTTGATTTGTCCTCAGTGTTTAAGACATTTCAGTATATCTGTGTCTTCTTTGGGACTACTGTACAAATATGATACTGTTCAACTCAAGGTAGGTTGATTAAAGCATAATTCTGGTTTATTGCAACTTGGGTCGTATTTAGTAGTATAGTAATATACTGTATATATCATGGACCAATGCCACATACCACAGTATTTATAGCCATTCATAGCCACAAACAATGCACAAAACACAAACAATTAAGTTAATTTTAACAAAAACCCCAGGTTATCCTTTTGTTTCTTGCCTTGTCAGACTTTGCTGTAGTGGTGTCATATCCAGATCTCAGCAATTAATTTGGTAAACTCTAAAGCTAACACCCAAGTTGAAATACCAGAACCAGAATTATCCTTTAAAGCCTCTGGAAATGTCCTATTGTTTGTGAGCATGTATACTGTAAAGGCAAAGCTATTATGAAAGTGCAGTTACGTCCATTTATCCAGCAGATGGAGGTCTTCTGTTACTTTAAAAGGGAGATCACATCTTGTCACTGTAAGGTAAAATCTTCATATGGTGAAATGCTCATGAGAGGATGGTGAACATGTCATGCTTGACCCGGAATGAAGGGATTAAAATCACAAGAATCAGAGTTTTGAGATTTTTTTCCACCGGACAATAATAATGCAGACAGGTGACAAATTAAAGGAATAGTTTGACATTTTGGGAAAACCAAGGTTAGATGAGAAGTCCATACCACTCTTATGTTTCTGCATTAAAAGAGTACTACACTGATTTAGCATTGCACTCCAATAACATGGTCGGACTCACAATGGACAATAAAAAAAAGTATCGAAATCGATGCAGCAGAATCAGAGATATGGTCTTTTTTATTCCACACATTCTTCTTCACTGTCAAAACCTGGTGCCTACATTACCCATGATGCAACTCCACCGCCGACAGTTCAGTCAGAGATTCGGGCGTGTTATGCTACAGTAGTAGCAGCTAATGTAGCCTCGAGCTGCTAGCCTGCTGCAGAGATGAGGAACGGGCTGTAGAGGTTTGGTAAACTCACCTGTTTCTAACTCCACACCTCCAAATTTTTGTCATTTTCAAACTTGTAGTCTTTGACTACAACCAGTGCTGACTCAAGTTACATCACTTGAAGCAATTTATTAGATCTCTCGCAGCTTCCTCTGGAGCCACAAAAGGCTTTATACAACTTTTTTCCCCATATGCAGTAGTTCTCCCCAAACCTGTAAACAGACTTTGATGTGTAAAATCGGCGCACTCTAAGTATAGAGCCAGGAGGCTTAGCTTAGCATAAAGACTTGAAGCATTGGGAAAAAGCTAACCTAACTCTTTACCAATGTTTGAAACTTTGTAAAAGCACAACCTATAATTTAGTAGTTTACATATTAAAGTTACATGTTAATTAGTGAGCTTTAGAGGTGTTGGTAGGCATTTTTTTTTTTTATATTGGTATGCTATGCTAAGCTAATTGCCTTCTGGCTGTAGCTCCATACCTAACACACAGACATTGGAATGGGATTGATCTTCTCATCAAACTTATAGCAAATGGGCATATTTTCCAACATGTTGAACCAAGGGGGAAAACAATAAAAAATTGTGATGTAGATACTTCCATACAGGGCACAAGGGGTCACAGGACTGTGAGTATGAAAATGGGCCTTTCACTTTTACTAGATCTCAACCAAACCGAACACTTATGGGTGCAACGTGTGAGACAGCATTCTCCACCACCATCATAAAAACATCAAAGTGAGGAAATATCTTTTGGAGGAATGGCGTTCATTCATCCAGTAGAGTTCCAGACACTTGACAAATCTATGCCAAGCAACACTGAAGCTGTTCTGCAGACACGTGATGTCCCAACACCTTACAAAGACACTTTTTTCCTTTAATTTGTCACTCGTACGTGGAGAAGGTCATTGCAGAAGGGGCAGTATACTCCAGTATTTTCCTCTTTGTAAAGGCCTAATATTGTTCAGTAATTTTAGATTAAGGTAGATGGCGCTCATCAGTCGCTCATCAGAGCTGCACACTCACAGCAGGACAAAGCGTGAACTGGTCTGGTGGTGCAAATGTCACCTGATGATCTCGCCACTCTTACACAAACTTCCACATACACACACCGGCTCCAGGACCTTACGGAATTATGGGTAAATCAATGTTGCTTCTGTCTGGCCGTCTTGTTGTCGTTGGCCACCAGGTTGTCATGGTAAACTGCTCAGACAGTGAGCCACTGAGCTGCAGCGGGCAGGTCATACCCACACAGGAAGTGTTTAAAAGCGGGCGGGACCTCGGCTCAGCAGCCACCGTGTTTGTCCTGAAGATAATATAGTCAGTGAGGTGCTGGCACGTGTAGCATAGATTTATTAATGGTGAGGGCTTCAGTACATAGTAGTTTGGCCTGAACATTACAGGAATTACCATAATTGTGGTTATTTTTATGTTCTAACCATTTGGGGATTACATGTTATGAGTTTAGACCATTATATGATTGTAGGAGTCCTTTAAAACTCTTTTAAACCCTTTATATCATTTAAAAAACACATTAAAGTCAGACTTGACTCATGTCAATAAGTTGAAGCCTTTTTCTGTCATAAGTAAATGGAGAATTTCTTGTCGTTATTTACAGTGCCTGGAAAACCCAATCCAGCTGTCCTGTCCATCAGGCCCTGCAGCCGACACTCCAGCCAGAGCTGGGACTGTGAAATTGGCTAATCTCCTTACAGGAAACCCAGCAGGAGCAGCTGTTGGACTAGAAACAAACTGGAAATGAAGCAGCAGAGAGGAACAGGTCAGCAGTGAGAGCAACAAGTTCAACCCAGGGAGGAAATGACCTCAGTGATATCGGATTTGAATCGTTTGTGTCTGCGACTTGTGTTTCGATTATTCTACAGTTGCACCTTGTCGGACCCTGCGCCTAACGTCACCTAAATGTGTGAGAAAGAGAAAAGTATTGTGTTGGATTAGAATCAAGTCTGAAGCTACAGCCAGGAGACGGTTTTAAATAGCTAGCGTAAAGACTGGAATCAGGGGAAACAGCTAATCTGGCTCATCCAAAGGTAAATTAACCAACCTGGCAGCACCTCTACAGCTCACTGATAAATACATTATATCTTGTTTGTTTAATCCATACAAAATAAAGTTTTGGTTTTACAGGGGTTATGACAAGACTCCAGGAAGTTGCTGCGTCCAGCCAAGAAATAACCTAGCACAGTTCTGCGGCTCCCATTGGCTTTAAAGAGCTGTATAGTGAGCTTCAGCTCGGTGTTTAGCTGTCCAGCTCACAACTTTACTATTTTTGGTTCATTTTCACTGCTTTCATAGTGTCATTTTCAGCCACAGCAGACAGCTGTTTTCAACGAAAAAGCTCTAATAAGCCACTGCACACTACCTGCTCAGCACCAAACAGCAGACAGACACTGAGCAACTAGCTGGTGAACATAGTGGAGCATTACCAGCTAACGAAACAGATATTTCCCTCAGCAGTTTTCATCAGGTGACTCCAAATGAAAGATAATGTTCCTACAGAACTGTTGGTAACAAGTTCGCCATATCAATTTAAAGGATGACAATATGTCAATGTTGTATTCACAACTTGGTTCAGCTGCCCCCAAGTGGCTACAAAATCAGGTATTGCAGGTTTAAGACTTAAGACTAAGTTTGATTAGCTGGCAGGTGGGTTTTGTTACCTTTGTACAGAGCTTTGCTGTTTCCCCCTTCTTCTAGTCTTTATGCTAATCTAAGCCAACAGCCTGCAGCTTCATATTTAGTGGACAGCCACGAGAGCGATCTCAATCTTCTCATCTAACTCTCGGTAAAAAATAATAATAAGCGTATTCCACAAAATTTCAAACTATTGCTTTAGCAGACTCAATCTTTTTTATCAGGCTGATGGGAAACATTTTTGTCCCCCTCATGTTTAGCAGGTCTTGTATTTTCATTCTTATTGCCTGTTCTGCAGAGTCTTCACTGATTCCCTACAGTAATTAGATGCAGACAGAGACACAATCTCTCGGTCCCTGTGGTTCAAAGCACAACACTTTCTTGGTGGCCAAAAAAATCTGAATAATACAAATCTTTCACATGATTCTGCTCTATAAAAGGAAAAAAATTAAATACCTCCAGTTTTAATCAAAATGTAATACAGTCGACTTTGGACCCCATCGACGTGAAAGTGAAGGTAAATTTTACTCAGCCAGATTAAGAGTGGAAAAAATGCTATTAAACCTGAAACTCCCTGTCTTAAATAGGTGCTACTCGCATACCAAACTTTCATTAGTGTGGAGTTAACGGAACGTTTTAGCGTCCAATGCAGGTTTAAATGTCATTTCTCAGTCTCAGTCAAAACACTGAATCTTTGTTAATCTTGTTTTCCATGAACATGAACAAATGTAACAGCCAACAGATATCAGCACTGTCCTTCAGAAATCCATACTGGTCAAAACTTTAGGAATTCAGTCATCAAATCTCCAAACATTGTCCCCATAAGTTATTAAAGCAGGCCACCGTTCTCTTCCAATCTGAGTAGTCATTAAAGTTTTTGCCCATATGGCCAAACATTTGGTGGGTTTTCTCCCCTTCAAGGCCTGGTGAGTGTTGTGTAGATAGGCTGCTCCCAGCCAGAGGGAGGACTATGTGGAGGTGGTGCCAAGGCCAGGCTGTTGATAAGCGGTGTGGCATAAGGCCTGCGAGAAGAGTGAAAGTACGGGTACTGATACAGACTAGCAGGGTACCCAGAGAAGGCGCTGTAGAAACTGGAGCTTTGCAGGTCAGTATAGTCAGATTGGTTTGTGGAGGATAAGGCGGAAGTGGAGGAAGGGCAGACTCCTGAACCAAGAGACGTGTACTCAGGTTGTGGTGGTGGAGGGGTGGAGGTGGAGGAGCTGCTGTAGTGACCCGGGCTCATCTGCTCAGTTTTAATCTGAGGTTTTTGGCTGGTGTCCTCGTGCGTGTCACAACTGGAAGAGGATGGTGGCATCCCAGTGGAAGCCCCACTTTTGGGTGTCCAAGTGGGGATGCCGTGGGAGTGAGAGTGGATGCTGGGTAGCATGAAGGACCCAGAAGGGTTGTTATGTCCGTGGCTGGTATCTGGCGGGGTTAGAACAGTGGAGCCGTGGCTGTTGGGGGGGAGGTACTGGTCGAACTCATGGACATCGAATCCGTCCATGGTGCTGATGACGTCAGTGCTGAGCTCTGAGATGTCCACGTTACTGAAGTCTATGTTCTGACGGCTGGTGGGAGGAACAGAGCCGGTGCCGCTGTCCACAGGCCGGTGGCCTTCATGTTTGTTCCCCATGTGGAGGTCGGTTTTAGGGGTAGTGGGAGGTGTTGGGGGTCCATGAGACTGACCTGGAAACCAAAATCAGAGGAACACCCATCAATATTTCCATGCCACCAAGAGGCAAATTGCAATACACGCTCTAATTAAAAGTATTAAAATAGAAGATCTGGATGGTATCAGTCATCTCACCTGTCCTGTCTGGATGGTAATGATGGTGCAGTTCCCCTGTGCCAGCCAGCCTGGCCACCCCTGGTTCTGTCTTATACAAGCCCTGCTGATGCTGCTGCTGGACCAGTCCGGGTCTACAGTCCCCCTGTCCCGGTTTGGCGCTCTTGCGTCTCCGAGGCTGGTACTTGTAGTCCGGATAGTCTTTCTTGTGCTGCAGCCTCAGCCTCTCGGCTTCCTCAACGAAGGGACGCTTTTCTGTTTCAGAGAGGAGTCTGAAAAGGAGAGTAAGTAAGTGAAGTTTATTTATACAGCACCTTTCAAGAACAGACGTCACAAAGTGCTTCACAATAAAAGACTACACAATAAAAGACAACAAAACAAATAAGAGACAGAGCAACAAACAAACAAACAATTAAAAGCAGACATCCAGCTAAAAACATGAGGCAAAAACAACACTAAGACAAAAACAACTAAAAAAAAAGCAAATGGCTCTTGAGCTGCTTTTTAAAGGTGTCCACAGTGTCCACGGAATGAGAGGAATGAGTTATTAGATTACTGAAGGTCCTTTTAAATACCAGCAAGTATGCTGGCTATACAATATATGTTCATCCCAAAATGGCTTTGTTTCCATAAATTCTGTCTTAATTATTGAAAAAACACAAGTGTTAGCATTCTCTAAAATACCAGACAGGAAGTGACCAGTTAGAATAATTCTTATTACTTCACTGAGTGACATTTTGTGCACTTTTTTGATGTCAAAATCCCATTTAACCTTTTATTTCATGAGCGTGTTTTTTTTCTAAACAATCCTACATATAACTCAGATTATATTAAATATGATTTATAATTTGATTTTAATATACATTGAACTCTTGTTCTTTTCAACAATATTATCAACAATAACAAACACACAAAAATATATTTTTGCCATTTGTGAAATTTGTTCAATCCTTTATAGATGTCGCTTTTCTTTTTGTTATATTTCATGTTTCTACTGTACTATCTTTCTTACATGTAGGCTACTGTAACTTCTCATAGACTGATCTACCAAACCCAAATTAGTCAGCCTGTGGTCACTGCAACATGCTCCACTGTTTTGCGGTCAAGTGTGGATGAACAGATGTGGTCTCCAGCATTTTTGGTGGAGTTCCTCAGTTGGACAAACCAAAGACTTTTAGAGCATCCATCAGCTTTTGGAAGTCATGGCACCTCTTTCTTTTTCTCCACCCATGGCTACAACCAGTGGCGGACTCAGGCTGTCTGAGGGGCAGGGGCGAAAAAAATAAAAAGGGCACCAGCAAAAAAATCTTGATGCATTAATGGTGAAACAGATCTAAACCCTGGTCAGCGTTAAAACTGTTTTATCATGTGACTCAGATTTAAAATATATCTACTACACTTCTGTAATAAACACACACACACACACACACACACACTATTTAACCATTTAGAGGCACAACTAATTTTCAAGCATGTAGAGCATCCTCCAGCGCACTTTTTCACGTTTTCTTGCACATTAGGCCACCATATAGGGCACTATAGTATTTGATCATAGGGACATCCAAGAGGGCACCTTTGCAGCGTTTTTTTCGAACATGGGGGTACAATTTAATGTTTAATAACTTCAGTAATACTGTTGGTTTTACATTTTCAAAAAGGTAAAACTCTAATTTTGGAATGGAATTCACGACGGATAAACTAGGATTTTGGCTTGGAAACACTAACTGTGGTCTTCAGATTTAAAGTTTAGACTCTCTAGTTGAGCTCCAGTACCCACCGCCACAGTTTGCCCAAAGTCTTGCTGAGCTCAGCGTTGTGCAGATGAGGATACTGGTCCGCCAGTTTCTTCCGCGCTGCCTGCGCCCAAACCATGAACGCGTTCATCGGCCGTTTCACATGAGGTTTGCTCTTCAGCCCTCTTTCCCCTTGAGAGGGCATCGGTACCAGCGACCAGTCGTAACCTTTTAGCACTTGCGACACCGCGTCGCGGATACAGGCTGGGAAGCGCTCATCCTCCGCGCTGCTCTCCGGTTTGTGCGTAATGCCGGGCGGGCGCGCTGCCTCCTGTACGTCGGACCCTGCTGGAGAGGTCGGGGACTCTGAATCCGATCCATGCTGGGACATGGAGCTGTCGCTGCCTGCTGGACTGCGCGGATGGTCTGTCAAGGACGTGCTCTCTTCTGTCATACTTGGCCGGTAAAAAGTTGCTTGATGGTCTATGTCGCCCGGATTGCGTAAATGCGCACGCCTTTGAGAAGACTCTAGGAAGACTGTTTCACCCCGAAATCAAGTAAAATTCCAGATTTCTTGTCCTGAACTAGCCATTCCTGTCCACACCCGCCTCCGCAGACAGGCAAAGTTTGACGAGCCTCTATTTTCTTTTTAACACTTTAACGCTCTTTCGTACTTGCATCTCTCCACCCCTCGTGTCCTATTGGCTTTTGCAAAGTTTAACAAGCAGAGTTCCTCCTACTTTGCCAAAAAGAAGCAAGAGGAGGCAGAGAATTATTAATAGTCAATATTACATTTAGAATTTAAAACAACATTTTGGTTTGGATGGTAATGTACTCAATAAAAGTATAAAAACCTTCTATTGCTGGATTTGATTTCTCTAAGTTCAGGTGTAGAAATGAAGTGAGCTATTTTACTTGAGTATTTCAATTTTATGCTATTTTAGGATATATATACTTTTTGATTTTTAATATACAAAAGATGAGCTCTCAATGTATCACACATTATACACTAAACTGCCGAATTAGACATTTAAATTAGCTCCACCTTACCTCTGACAAAAATGATTAAAATGTTGCTTACACAACATTATGGATGCATAAGTAATCATAATCAATAATATATACACTCACAAAGGGGCCATTCTGCATTTTTTAATGAGTGTTTTTTAGGTTTGATTCAAAGATTTGAATACCTGTTCCATCACTGTCCAGGTTTTTCCTTGTTGTTATTATTATTTTTTTTATTACAGACTTATACCCCCCTAAGTTTACATTTCACATTTGTTTTTCAATTACCCTTATATTCTTTATTCTGTATCTTATTTATTCAGTTGTAATGTTCACTTCAAACAATAACACTAGTAATAATAATAATAATAATAATAATAATAATAATAATAATAATAATAAATAAATAAATAAATAAATAAATACTGCATTTCCGCGTTTAGTCACGTGACCGTGAAGCCTGTGAACATGGCGGCCGCCAGTGACAGTTCGGAGAGCTCCGTGAGGAAAAGACGCGCCGTTAACAATGAGACAGCGACGAAGTGTGCTGACAGCAGAGAGGAAGATGGAGCAGACCCCACCGGAGACACCGAGAAACAAAAGAGACCTCAGTCGTTACAGGCCGGGACTTACTGGCTCACTCGCATCGTGCTGCTGCGCTCCGTCGCCTTTATTTACTGTAAGCATGTTGACTTTCACTGAGGAGGTTTTCATTCTCACTGAGTCCTTTTCGCTAAAGTCAAAAAGTCACGCGGAGTCAGTGTGTTTATTATGAACTGCGTCGACGTTTGAAAGGACAGCTTTCTTCCTGGCTAATGTGGCTAATTGTTTTTAGCTTTCATGTTTGTTTTTTGTCTTTAAACAAAATAGACTTAAGTGAGTCAATAAGTTCTTTAAGTTGGTGTAGCTGTCACTGGTGGATTTGCCTTTAGATGTCCTGCAATGACACTGTAACAATGCACCATTTCATATGTATAAAACATCTTGATTTAGATTTAGAAGTTAATTTAATTTAGTGACACTTGTGCTCAGTCTGTGTAGCACAGATTGAGTGCTGGTGATTGAGTGATGCAAGTGTATGATTTTGATTAAGTTAGCTTTCACAATCAAATGTCTTTGAAGTATTGAAATCTTTTATTTACGTAAAGTAGTAATACCTCAATGTAAAAGTCCTATATTTAAATTTTGTCTTAAGTAGAAGAACTGTTGTTAACTAGTTCTGGTACTCATTAGGTAGCAGAACGACCAGTTTCGGAGTGTTATAGTGTACTATTAGATGATTATCACTGATGGATTAGCCTAATTGTAATCGGCATATTAATGTCGTAGCTGGTCGAGGTGGAGCTAATTTTGACTGCTTTATGCATTGTTGGATAATTTCAGCTATAACAATACATCATACTTTATAAGCTGCTCATATGTTTTGTATGTAAACTCCTGGTCCTGTTAAAGTAACTCGTATATGTGTCAATAAAATATAGGGTTGTAAAAAGTACGGTACAAGTACAGTGTTTTCTTCTGAATTGTAGTAGAAGTGTAAAGTAGCATAAAATGGAAATACTTAAGTAAAATCCAAGTACCTCCAAATTGTAGTTGAGCACAGTTTGCATGCTGTTTTATGGTAAGGGTTGATTAGGGTTAGCATTTCTGTTAGGATGTCAGCATTCCTCCACCTCCTCTTGGGGTATTTCTGTGCTCCCAGACCAGCTGGAAGATGCTGTCCCTCCACAGTGTCCTATGTTTGTCCTCACTCATGACCATAAGTGTGGCCTTTACAATCATGGTCAAATACTGAGGCCGATTCACTAAGCCAGCTGTCAATCTTGCAGTCATTTTTACCATCACTCATGAATAACACCCCGTGATACCCGAACAACTCCTCTTAGGGCAGCTGCTCTTCCTCACCCAGATGGAGCAGTGTACTTTGTGGCCTGGGGAGAACCATGGTCTCAGTGTGCCTTTATCCCCTTTTGTCTCCTCTCTTTTCTGTAGTTGTGGCGTTCAGCGTTGCTTACAACCAGAACAAGCAGCTGATAGGCGAGCACGGCCTGATGCCCTGCAAGAGCTACCTCAACAGCGTTAAACGCTATGTGGGGGGAAAGATAGGCATGGCCGCCTTCGCGTACACGCCCTCCATCCTCTGGCTGTTAGACTGGAGCGACATGGATGCCAACCTGGATGGCATTGCCCTGGGGGGGATGGCGCTGTCTGCATTTGTCCTGGTGACGGGAATGGCCAATATGGTGATCATGGTCACACTGTGGGTGCTTTACCACTCCCTGGTCAACGTGGGACAGCTGTGGTGAGTCTGAGATATACACATACATCAATACTTACATACAACTGGGACAAACTAGATTACAAGAACTACATATATACGATTTTGCAAAATAAAATGATCAGATTGAGTTTTTAAAATGTTACATACTATCCATTACATTTTGTCCTTTTATTCCCTGATACATCACAGTGTTTTAAAGCTGCACTAATCAGTATTTTATACATTAACAAACCTTTTGTCTCTTTGTCTGCTGGATGTCTAAACAGGCAGTTTAGGCCTGCTCATCTATCCCCAAGTGGCCAAAAAAAATGTATTATTGCAGCTTTAAATAAATAAAAGGATATCCAGTTTTGTCAAATTAAGTTCATTCTAGCTATTTCATTCTAGTCCCGTAGTTTAGTGCATCAAGGAGTGCATCAAATTGTTTACTCAGACATTAAAGACCTCAGCTTTGCTTAGATATCGTGACCATAAATATTAAAGGTGACCACCCTTGTTGGAGTCTTCTGCCCACATTGAACGTGCTAGAAAATGTGAACACATATCATATCGAAAGTAGTATAATAAGTTGCTTTACAAGCCATAAATAAATGAGAATATTCTTGAGAGGTCTGGTTTACCGTAACAACTTTATAAGGTTATAAAATGTCAGTGTTGTATTTTGAGCCTGTTCTGCTGCCCCCAAGTGGCATAAAATCAATTATTGCAGCTTTAAATAAATAAAAGAATCTTCAGATTTTTCTATCTATTTATTTTTGCTCCCTTAATTTAAATGTTAAAGAGTGCATCACATTTTTTTACACTTCGGTATCCTTTTTGTTTTCCTTTTTTTTCTCTCCCTAGGTACTCCTTTGGTAAGTGAACTTCACGGCCCACACCAAATCCCTCACAGTTTTCACCCTAAACACAAAATCCAGGACTGCTTCCTTTGTTCCTCCACATCAAATAGAAGGAGTGATTGGAGGCAAAGCATTTATGTGAGAAAATCAGGTTTGGATGTCAATTTAGTTTATAGTGAAAACCAACGTGGTAAAGTCCCTCAAACTAAACTTTAGGATTGACGTTTTTTTAAAATTGTATTTATTTAAGGAGGGTTGAGATTGGCACCTAGTAGGATTCTATTGGGACTTGGGAAGCATGCAACTGTAGAGTCATGGATCATAACCATAATACAGTACAATCATTGCACATAAATCTACTTTAATGCTTTAAGCTTCTGAGTCTCGCTAACAGCTTTCTCACGATTGTTTCCCAAATTGTTTACAGCCATTTATTGAGTTAAAACATAGTCACTGACAGAACTGAGGTTTACTGATGTGCAGTACAGTACATTGCCTCCTTACTCGAACCCAGTAAACTGTCATGAACGTATTAGTAAAGAGGGAGGACAGAAAGGAAAGAAATAATGAAGTATAAATAGGAGGTTGCGTGTAGGGCTCCGGCCCAGATAAGTGGCGAGGTCAGTGGCAGCTCTGTGATGGGTTAATGACACTTTGTAGTCAGAGACGCCAGGCCAGTGTCTGTGGTTGGGAGTTGTGGCTTCTATTCCCCCTTTTTTTTTCTTTTTCTCTCACTCTCACTGTCTTTCTCCCTCACTCCCTGTGTTCCTTTGGACCTACTATCACCCTATAGCTGACAGTGCAGCTTTAGGTCTGCAGACAAAGCTCCTCCAATTGTTCCCAAGTCTAGACTAAAAACCCGAGGCCATGAGTTTTAGCTGTTAGACGCATTAGTGTCTGGAATATCATGCCTGGCAGACATTGTGCAGTCCCTTTTTAACATTTAAAAACTCCAAAATTACATTTATAAAGGTAAAAAGGTGCTTACTGTCTTATTCTGGAGCTTTTGGCCATATAACATGGTCTTCATCAGTAGACGAAGTTTGCTCAGTTGTCATCGCACTGCAGATTTCAAACTTTCCATTCTTCTAATCATTTTTAATCATTTTTGAATGTGATTTTTAGTCAAGCTAAAGGCTCTAGAATGTTTTTTCTGGTACCATCTAGTGCTAATTAGCAAATGTTAGCATGCTTGCATGCTAAACTAAGATGGTGAACATGGTAAACATTATACCTGCTAAACATCAGAATGTGAGCATTGGAACATGTTCATAATATGTTAGCATACTGATATTAACATTTAGCTTTAAGTAAATGTTGAGAGTGCTCAAGCTAAACCAAAGCTGCTGTGGCACATTGTCCTTTAGTTTAGATAAACTCTTTTGACAAATGATAATCTAACTATTTGTCCAGGTTGGGAGAGTCAGCTGTTGGAGACAGGGTTTCTGGCCATCTTCCTGTGTCCGGTGTGGACTCTGTCCCGGGTCCCCCGCGGCTGTCCCCCCTCCCTCATCTGCATCTGGACCTTCAGATGGCTCATTGTTCGCATCATGCTGGGAGCTGTGAGTAAAACAAATACAAAGAATGGTTTGCTGCATCCCTCTGCCCACAGAAACTAGAGAGCACGACTGTTTTGACAGAAAACAACAAAAAATAGTAGTGAGATCATTTTTGGATGAATTTTTGCATGAAACTTCTCGTAGTAGCCGTTTAACTTGTCAAACACTATAAAAACGAATTGATGGGAGTTTACTTAGAACATGTCTTATTCCTAAAACTCATTCTCTGCCACCGGCACCTTGATTAACACATTTCCTGTCTGAAGGTCCTGCACAGACACTGATGGTATTCCTGTCTAGGGGGGAGCAGATATTGTAAATTCAAGCAGAAAGGCGTGCACTGTACTGTACATACACACACCTGAATACATCCAGCAAGCCAGCATGGAGAAATAAAACCGTTTTGCAACGGTATAATTCCCTGGGATATTCCAGTGTTTGTTCTCCTGATTTTAGATCGCTACTTTTGGACCAGCGCTTTGCCATAAAACACTGCCAGTCGGCTAAACAACATGTCTGGTTGTTTGACAGTTTCCATGGTGAATTTTAGACCACCGGCTCGGTTTCATCTGCCAATCACTGCAGCTACCACAAATTCAGCAGGGTTTTTCCTATTAGGACCATGAAGAGAACTGAAACACGAGGGGAAAACACCTCAGCTCTGTTTGACTGTAAAGGCCTCATTTCATTCAGCAATATGCAAAGTCGGTATGATGTTGAGAGTTATGTTGCAAAGTTAGATAGCCCCCATTAAAAAACACCTCGTCTGAACTCGCTGTTACAGAATTGTTGATTGCTGAAATGTAATTTCTACCACTGAAGTGTGTTGTGTTCTAAAGGATAAAAGGAAATGTAAAATATTGGTTGCCAAAAATGATGACTTGAATGATTTTTGAATAAGTTTATGATTTTTGGCCCCTGACGTAATATTGTTGTCACCAGAAATATTCATCAAATTGTGGAACAGAACTCTTGATACTACAAGTATACGTATAAATGCATGTATCTGGTGTTCATGTACAATCAGAAGCTTACAATTTCACTTAGACATGAATACTTACACACGGGTATAGGTATATAAACGGGTAGGTTATTTCTGTACGTGCTGTGCAACAGTAGTCCATTAATTGATTAGTTGATTGACAGAAAATTAATCTGTGACTAATTTGGATAATTGATTACTGTTGACGTCCGTTTTCAAGCAAAAATGTGTGATGGTTCCAGCTTCTTACATGTCAGAATCAGCTGCTTGTTTCTCGTGTTACATTACAGACTGTTGGTCAGCAAAAACAAGATGTGTGATGACATCCTGTCGGTCTCTAGGAAATTGTGATGGGGATTTTTCACTTTTCTTATGTTACTAAACAATTCGATTAATTGAGAAACTAATCGTCAGATTTGTTTTGCTTGGGTTAATCTCCTCCAGTGATATTAGCAGAAGGTGTTGGCGTTGCCCTGTCAGACTGTGTGCAAAGTATTTCAAGAAGTTCCCATAAAATATACTAAAATCTGCTGAACGGATCACTTTCAGCCCAATTGGATCAGCTGATTAGATTTAAGCGATAATCCACATCTGGAATTTTCTCAATGAGATTTTCATTTTTTGTATAATTCATAACAATGCTGGTAAGAATGTCGGACATCCAGAATTTAGCATTCACATGCTATTTTGTCAGGAAATCAAATCCAGACTTCCAACAATAAACAAAGGAAACAAACTGTCACCGAGGCTGCGGTTCGCTCTCACCTACTCAACTACGCGTCTTGTCCTCATCTTTACTGACTCTTTACTGGTGTTTTGAGAAAACTTAGATCAAATGTGTGACGAACATTCCTCGAAATGACATTTGCGCATATTTCACAGAGACAAGTCCATTACAGATTACATGAGATTACGGAGGGGGAGCTCAAGTTGTTTGAAACTAGAAAGTTGGAGCATGACTCCGTCACAGTGACTTTGTGTGGCGACTCAGCAGTGTGAAGTACAGTACAGCCCCTGCCACAGAACCTCAGTGTTTGATCCACCCTGGTTACAGTCGTTTATCTGTCTGACAGCCTGTGGTTCACCACTGCTCGGTGACTGTGATACAGTTTCTGCTTGTGAGGACGACATGGCTTAGCAGACACTTCAAAAGACCCCTCAGTCATAAGAAATGAGTGGGAGAGGGCTTGTATGAGCCCACCCATCATGATTATTGAGTGTAGTTTCGCAAGATGTGTAGCTTATATTGATACTTGGGATGGGCTGATGTGCTTTTATACTGCCATTACAGATGTTGCATTTTCCCATTATTGTCCTTTACCAGCTGTTGCAATAATTCAAAGACGTATCTTTCTTTAAAAAATAAACATTAATGAGAGTGTTGTATATGTAATGTTTAAGTATCGCATAAGGGATCAAATATGAAGATTAAAAGAGAAATCAAATATGCTCTTGTTTCCTTGGTTACCTTTGATAAAAACAACATAATCTGCTGAGATAGATAAAACACCACCTCTTATGGGAAGTAACTGGCTCACTAGAAACAAACCGAACTTCCAACACACACACACACACAACATTGGTGCAGCAGCATATGTAATGCTAAACAAGAGTGTTCGCATTGAAATATATGCTAATTAATAGATGAATTACCTTTATTAGTGGGGCGGCACAGTGGTGCAGTGGCTAGCACTGTCGCCTCACAGCAAGCGGGTTCTGGGTTCAAACCCACCCTTCTGTGTGGAGTTTGCATGCTCTCTCTGTGGCTGCGTGGGTTTTCTCCGGGTACTCTGGCTTCCTCCCACAACCCAAAGACATGCAGGTTAGGTTAATTGGTGATTCTAAATTGCCCGTAGGTGTGAATATGAGTGGTTGTCTGTCACTCTATGTCGTCCCTGTGATTG